>CAKNYM010048760.1:142500-161596 GCA_932195095.1 Andricus curvator
GTTAGTTATTTTGGATGTTGACACAATTTAAATTGTTAAAAATTTATCGTAGATGACGTCTTCAACGGCCTGGTGCACAAAACTAAATCATGGTAACGGTAATGAAAATAGTAATATTTACCAAAAGAGATGATTTTTCAACCATAAGAACGAATTTTCTCAAAAATAATTAAATTTTCAACCAAAGAGATGAATCTCCAACCCGAAAAGGATGAATTCTTATCAAAAAATAATGTAATTAACACTTGAACTAAAAAATACTTTAATTTTAAATCAAAAATAGATGAATTTTCAACTAAATATATGAACTTTCAATCAAATAGTTGAATTTTCAGTTAAAAACTTAATTCTAAAAAAAAAACCAATTTACAAAAAAAATAGTAAAATTTTTAAACAAAAAGATTAAATTTCTACCGAAAGAAATAAGTTTTTAACCATAAAAACGATTTTTCAACAAAATAATTAAATTATTAATCAAAGTCATGAATCTTCAAATCAAAAAGTATAAATTCTCAACAATAAATGTTATAGTTAACACTTCAAGCAAAAAATACTTTAATTTTGAATCAAAAACAGTTATTTCCACCAAAAGAGACGTTTTTTCAACAAAATAAATTAATTTTAAACCAAATAGTTGAATTTTCAGATTTAAACAATTATATTTCAAGCAATAAATAGTTTCTACTTAAAACATTAATTTTCAACAAAAAAGTTGAGTTTTCAAGCATAAAAACTAATTTTTCAGAAAATAATTAAATTATTAATCAAAAAAATGAATATTAAATCCAAAAACGATAAATTCTCAACCAAAAACGTAATAGTTAACACTTCTATTTTCACAAAATAAATTAATTTTAAATCAAATAGTTGAATTTTGAGTTTAAAAAATCAATTTTCGAGCAAAAAAAACAACTACTTTTCAACAAAATAATCAAATTTTCAACCAAGCAGATGAATCTTTAGTCCAATAAGATGAATTATCAACAAAAAATATAATAGTTAACACTTGAACCAAAAATACTTTAATTTTAAATTAAAAGCAGTTATTTCAACCCAAAAAGAAGAATTTTCAACAAAATACATACAGTTTTAACCAAATAGTTGAGTTTTCAGTTTAAAAAATTAATTTTCAACCAAGGAAACTAATTTTCAACAAAATCATTAAAATTTTAATTAAAGAGATGAATCTTCAATCCAATAAAGATGAATTCTCTACAAAAAATATACTATAATTAACACTTTAACCAAAAAATACTTCAATTTTCAATCAAAAACAGTAATTATAACCAAAAAAGACGAACTTTCAACAAAATAATTGAATTTTTATACCAAAAAGTTGAATTTTCAGTTTAAAAAATCCATTTACAATTTTTTAAAAACGATTTATCCAAAAAATAGTTCAATTTTTAACCAAATAGATGAATCTTCTACAAAAAAAATTAATTTTGAACAAAGTACGAGTAGTTAAACTTCCCACCAAGTAGTTGAATATTCAAAAAAAAAAAATGAATTCTGAACAAAAACTATAATAGTTAATATTGCAACCAAACAATTCTTTTTTAATTAGAAAGCAGTTGAATTCAACTAAAAAGACGAATTTCCAACAAAATATTTGAAACTTCAGTTTAAAAAAATTAAATTTCAACCAGTTAATAGTTTCTACTAAAAAAATTACTTTTGGACAAAAAAGTTGAATTTTCAAGCTAAAAATTAGAATATTTTAGAAAAGTGACGTTGAAACCTGAAAAGGTCCATTTTTAACAAAAAAGTTCATTTTCAACCAAAATAGTGGAATTTTTAACCAAAGGAGATAGATTCTGAAACAAAAATGTAATAGTAGAATTTTTAACCAAAAAATAGAGCTAAGAGTAAAATAACACTATTTTTGAAACTAGGCTAAATCAGAGTAAATAGGACTTAAATAAAATTCAATTTATTTTCTTAAAACTTGTTTTAAATAATAATTTTGATCCAAAAGGACGAATTTTCTATCCAAAATACGAATATTCAACAAAACAGTGGAATTTTCGACCAAAAAATATGACTTTTCAATAATTAAATCTTAAACCAAATAGTAGAACTTTAAACCAAAAGAGATGAATTCTGAACCAGAAATGCAATAGAAGACTTTTCAATCAAAAAATAAGAGTAAAAGTACAATAAACCTATTTTTTAAATTTTAAAGCAAAAAGACCAACTTTTTAGAAAAAAGTTGCATATTCAATTCGAAAAGTTAAATTTTTAACCAAAAAGTTCAAATTCTTAACCAAGACAGATGACTTTTCTAACAAAATGCATTTTTAATCCAAAAGGACGACTTTTCAACCAAACAGTTGAATTTTCAACAAAGCAGTGTAATATTTTACTAAAAAAGATGTCTTTTGAACAAAATAGTTGAATATTCAGAATAATACAATTTTTAACAAAATAGTTGAATTTTTAATCAAACAAATATATTTTTTAACATAGAAAGATAAATTTTCGTCTAAGTGGTCAAATTTTCAAAAAAAAAGTTAAACTTTAAAAAAAGAATTGAAATTTCAAGTCAAACAGGCGAAATTTTTAGACTACAGTGGAATTTTCAACCAGGCAATTGAATTTTCAACAAAAAAGTTCATTTTTAATCAAAAAGATGAATTTTTAATTAAAGAGGCTGACTTTTCCATCCAAAAAAGTTAAATCTTCAAGACTTTTCAAACAAAAAATGAGACGACCTTTTTAGAAAACAGTTGAATTTTCAATAAAAAAGTTCATTTTTCACCAAAAAAGATGACTTTTCTCCCCAAAAATATGAATTTTTAATTCAAAAGGATAAATTTTCTATCAATAAAGAGGAATGTTCAACAAGACAGTGGAATTTTCAACTAAAAAAGATGAATTTTGAACAAAATAGTTGATTATTTAAAAAAAAAATACAATTTTTAAGAAAATAGTTACATTTTTAATCAAATAATTTAATTTTTAACATACAAAGACAAGTTTTGATCCAAATGGTCGAATTTTTAAACAAAAAAAGTTAAACTTCAACAAAGAATAAAATAATTTAATTTTTAAGCAAACAGTAAAATTCTTAACCAGAAGAGATGAATTCTGAACTAAAAATTTAACAGTAGACTTATCAACCAAAAAATAAAACTAATAGTACAATAAAACTATTAAAAAAATTTTAAGCCAAAAGATGACCTTTTTCTCGACCTTTTTAGAAAACAGTTGCATTTTCTACACGAAAAGTTTGTTTTTGAACAAAAAAATTCATTTTCAACCAAGACTGATGACTTTTTGTTGAAAAAAGAGGAATTTTTAATCCAAGAGGACGAATTTTTAACCAAATAGTTTAATTTTCAACATAGAAATATAAGTTTCATCTAAATAATCCAATTTTCAACCAAAAAAAGTCAATGTCCAACCCAAAACCAAAGAGTTCAATTTTCAAGCCAAAAAGACGGAAACTTTTTAGAAGACAGTTTCATTGTCAACAAGGAAAATTGCATTTTTCAACAAAAAGGTTCATTTTCAACCGAGAAAGATAAGTTTTCAATCTACAAGGACAAATTTTCTATCTAAAACAGTTGAATTTTCAACCAAAGAAGATAATTTTTTAACAAAATAGTTAAATTTTCAACTAAATAGTACAATTTTTAACAAAAAGAAATTTATTCTGAACCAAAAATATAGTAGTAGACTTTTCAACCAAAAATAAATAACTTTCAACCAATGATAGTTCTATTTTTTTATTGGATTCTATTAATTCAGTTCGCAGTTAAGCAAAAAAAAATGAGAAAAAGGTAAAGTTTCTTGAAAACAGGAGGAAAATGAGGAACTCTTTAAAAAAAACCTGTTGGTCACGCACGACTGAGCAAGCCTCTCGCGACCCCGCGGGCTCAACTCTCACCATGAAACCGCCGCGGCATCAATTCTCGGAACGCAGTAAATCCGGACTCATTCAATCCAAGTTCCAGTGTAGTAGAATTTTTGACAAAAAGAGATGAATTCTGAACCAAAAATGTAATAGTATACTTTTCAACCAAAAAACAAAACTAACTGTACAATAAAGTGGCATTTTCATCATGAAAAGTTAAATTTTCAAAAAAAGTTCATTTTCAACCAAGACAGATTACTTTTTGACCAAAAAAGATGAATTTCTAATCCAAGAGGACGAATTTTCAATAAAACAGTGGAATTGTCGACGAAAAAAGATGACTTTTGAACAAAATAGTTGAATATTCAACAGAATAATTATATTTTTAACAAAATATTTGAATTTGTAACCTTTTAGAACTAAGAGTCAAACCATCCACAACTGTATTTTCAGGATTGTGAATTCTCTTTTGTTAAAACTCCTTCGGTTTTAACCAACAAATTCTCATCATGTATCTCGTGCTTTGCGTTCGATTTCGTCAAAAATGCTGACTTTTCTAAACTAAAGGAGAAAATCTTTTTTGTGAATAAATTTAATTAACATTTTTTTTATTTTTAATGTTATTTTGCACGATTAAAAGAAAAACTTCACATCCTATCGAAAAATTTGTAGGTCTTTTTTGGGAAGATAACTTTTGTCTAATTGTTTTTTTTTGTAGCTTGTGTCATTTGTGCAAAAATTTAATTTTTGTATATTTTTAACGTTGTTTGTTACGAATAAAACAAAAACTACGCGTCCTATCAAACAGTGATCAATAACAAATTTGTAAATCTTTTCTGGTTGCATATTTTTTGTCTATTCATCTTTTGTCGTATCTTTCATAGTTTGAGCGCAAAATTAAATTTTTTATTTTTGATTTCTTTTTGTGCGATCAAAATTTAATTTTTCGATTTTTCAAAAAAATTCAAAAAGTTCTTACGATAATCTTGTAGGGCGTTCAAAAAGCAACTTTTTTCTTTTCTCTTCTTTTTTTCATACCGTTCGCTGTTTTGCTTAAAATTTTCATTTTCTTTTTTTTTATTGAATTTTGTAAATTTTCAACTAAAATGTACAATTTGTAACAAAAGAAAATTTCTTGAAAACAGGGGGAAAATTTGGAATTTAAAAAAAAATGGGAAAAGAAGGGAATAGGGGAAAGAGTGTGAAGTCTGAAATAATATATGAAATAATGAATAAATAAATAAATAAAATATACATAATAATAAAAATAAAAATAGTTATTGAAATATTGAAAAAAGTATAATTTATTGTATATTACTGAACCTATTCGAAGAAAATATAATAGGTTGATACGACTATCTCTTCAAACAATTTTACGAATGTTTTATTTATTGGAAATATGTTTATAAAATTATTCTGATTAACAAAAAAATCCTGCCTCCACTCATATTTTAACTGATTGATTCTAATTGTAAATTTTACATATATTTATAACATTTCGAATGGTGGAAAAAATTTTTGCAAGAAAGTACAACATTTCTACAATTGTAATTTGTTGTTGAAATTTGTACTTTTTTGTAAAAAAATGTACAAAATTTAATAAAATTGAAAATTGAAAAGTTTTGGAAAAATCGAAACTTAATTTAAAACTGGAAAATATTTTGAAAAATAAAAAACTAAATTTATATTCTGAAGGTTTCGAAATAAAATTTTAAAGCTTTTCAATACAAACAATTCTTAAGTTTGCTGGGAAAATTTAAAATGACTTTTTATTTTGAAGAATTAATTTTAAGAGAAATTTTAAAAAAGATTTAAAACAAACTTTTTCTATTAATAAATGACAATTATTAATTTGAAAAATAATCGAGCAAGTTTAAAATATATTTAGAAGTTTTGAAAAGATTCCAAAATAGTTTAAAACGTGAAAAGATTTCAAACCATTTAATAAATTTTAAATGACATATGAGGTGTCCAATCGATTACTATATATTTGGAAAAAAACTTCAAATAAGGTTTTTTTGTTGTTTAATGATGATTATTCATCATTGTCTTTTAATATTCTACCATTCCCTTAAAGTTCAAACATAGAAGTTTTTTTTTAATATCGACCATGTATACATGATCGCATCTTAATTTAAAATTATCTCATTGCAATATTCTGAATATTTGTCATCCTAGGTCGAAAAAGAACAACTTTTTAGTTGTATTTTTTTGTAAATTCTTGTAGAAAATTAAAACTACAATAAAATACAACAATGTACAAAAAAAGACAAAAAAAGTACAAAATTCGTCTCAATAATAGAAAAAGTTGTACTTTCCTGTAATTTTGTTTGTAATGTATTGTATTTATTTATAGATTCCGGTAAAAATAGTTTTAGTTTTCTGTACGTTTTTGTAAAAAAATTTTCCACCAGGGAACTTTAAAATCAATAATGAAAAAGAAATTTGATGCACAACAAATTTGCATGTTATTAATAAATTATATTTAAAAAACATTTAAAAAACTTCAGATTAAAATGCAAATATAACCATGACATAAATTCTGTTATGTAGCCGAGTGGAAGGAGGCGAAAGACTAAAAGCCAAGCGACGTCCTGACGCCACTGATGCTGACGCCTTGATATTGGCGAACAGGTTGCGCATGCGGCCTTATTGCGCGAAATTTCCTAAACTTGTAAACAAATCTTATTCACTCTTTTTGGCTTCCGGTCACCAACTACTTACTCTCGCGTGCTTTATTCAATTTTTAAAGTCTAGGTGCATAATTTTTTTTTTCAGTGCGCAGTGATAATTTGTAGTGAAAATGCAAAAACCAGAAGAATTAGTTCCCGAACCGGTTTCAGCTGACGCATTTTCAAGTGAGAGGTGAGCGAAAATCATTTCAATTTTTCATTTTAGAAATTAATATTGAAATATTAATATTGAAATTAATTTTATATTGTCTCAAGGATCGTTCATAAACTACGTTACCAATGGGGGGGGGGGGGGCGCCAGGGATGTGTTAACAGGTTGGGGGCGGGGCGTCCAGTGGAAGTTGTCCCTGCAACGGTACAGTTCAATAATAACTTAATAAGTTTGAAAATTACATTTATATTTAAGACTTGATACCCTTTCCCATATTCCCCTCTTTACCCCTTTTTAATGACTATCTGTTTTTTCTCCTATTTTCAAGAAATTTTCCCTTTTTCTCGATTTTTCGTTTAAATTTTTGTTTTGGTTAAAAATTCTACTATTTAGTAGAGAATTTAACTTTTTTTTTGAAAATGCAACCTTTTTGTTTAAAATTCAACAAATTGGTTGAAAGTTGAACTACTTTATGAAAATTTAACTTTTTGGTTGAAGATTCATCTCTTTGGTTGAAAATTTAACTAAATATTTTGTTCCAAATTCGTTTCTTTTTGGTCGAAAATTAACTTTTTTTTAAACTAAAAATTTAATTATTACCTTTCTGGTTGAAAATGTATTATTTCTAGTTCAAAAATTCCAATATTCGATTAAAAATTTATCTCTTTTAGTTGAAAATTGATGTATTCTGTTGAAAATTTGTATTTTTTAGTATTATTTATTTTTTTTCAATTTATCATTTCTATAATAAATTAAAAATTTAAAGCTTTTTCGGGTTTCAATCGTGTGCGAAACTATGAATTTTGCCGACGTTTCGTGAACATTGCAGTATCTCTTTTAGTTGAACATTTATTTATTCTGTTGAAAATTTGTATTTTTTGGTAGAAACTTAATCTTGTTACTTAAAAATTGATCTTTTTTGTTTGAAAATTCAATTACCTGGTGGAAAGTTGAACTAATTTATTAAGAATTAATTTTTTTTTTTGTAAAGATTCATTATTTTAGTTGAAAATTCATCTTCGGAGTGGAAAATTTAACCAGATTTTTGAATTGAATATATAACTATTCCATTTTTGGTTTAAAATTTATATTTTTAATTGAAAATTGATCTTTTCTATTTGAAAATTGAACTATTATTTCAAATTAAAATAGTTTTTGGTTGAAATATCAAGTATTACAGATTTCGTTGGGAATTCATCTTTTCGATTTGAAAATTCAACAATTTGGTAGAAAATTAAATTATGTAGTTGAAAATGAATATTTTTGGTGAAAATTCAACTATTTTGAAAGAAAGTTCACCTATTTGGTTGAAAATTAAACTATTTATTTGAAAAATTAAATACTTGGTAGAAAATTAACTTTTTTGTTTAAAATTCATAGTGTCGGGTGGAAAATTCAACTATTTTGACAGAAAATTCATCTATTTTGTTAAAAATTGGTCGTTTGCTGCCTCATATAGAGGAAGCTTTATAATGGTAACATTTTCAAAAATTTTCAAATTCATTTAATTAAACCTTCCTCAATTTAAAAATGTCTAATACAATGTTCTAAGTAATTGTCCAGCTGTGTGTGTGTGTGGATGTCTGTTTGTGAATGTCACGCTTTTTTGTGAACACGATAAATAGAAAACGGTTGCAGATAAATTGATGAAATTTGGAGGGATTATTTTCCTCACTAATATCTTGGAACTGACCGAAGGATTTCTATAAATATTTATTGCATTTTTTTTAGCACTCAATAATATTTTAAAAATCGGTTTTTTATAGTAAAACTTTTTTCATTAGCATAATTCAAAGTTGATGCAAGTATATACCAGATTTCTTGGTTCGAGACGAATCGATTGACCTATATTATTATTACATTTTATTAAAGATTAGGGAAGTTATGATAATTTATATATTTTGAAAATCAGTTCTTCATAGTAAAACTTTTTCGTTAACATAATTCAAAGTTGATGCAAGAACAGAAAAGATGTGTTGATTCGAGTCGAATCGATTGACCTGTTATAATAATACATTTTATTCAAGAGTAAGGAAGCTATGGTAATGCTTAATATTTGAAAATATGGTTTTTTATAGTAAAACTTTTTTCTTCAACATAATTCAAAGTTGATGCAAGAATATAAAAGATTCCTTGGTTCGAGACGAATCGATTGACCTACAATGTTAATACATTTGATTAAATAGTACGTAAGTTATGGTAGTTTATATATTTTTAAAATCGTTTTTTATAGTAAAAATTTTCTCTAGGGGGAGCGAGTGCAAATGAGGGAATTAAATATATGAGGGGCAACGTGTA
Organism: Andricus curvator; assembly: GCA_932195095.1. NCBI lineage: Eukaryota > Metazoa > Arthropoda > Insecta > Hymenoptera > Cynipidae > Andricus > Andricus curvator. The sequence goes on from CAKNYM010048760.1 coordinate 151,502, forward strand.
AGTTTGGGACAGTGGATGGGATTATGGGACATAAGGATGGGATGGAAAGAATTAAAGAAAGGTTGGAAGACCTGTTAGTTGAAAGAGAGGAGGGTATGGTGGTACTGGGTGGGGACTTTAACGCGAGGATGGGGAGGGAAGGGGGTCTTTACAGGGAAGGGGAGAGCTTCGAAAGGAATTCGAAGGATAAGTTAATAAATAAGGAGAGGGAGATTCTAAGGGACTGGATGGAGGATAGATGCTGGGCGGTGGCAAATGGTATGTCTATTGGGGACGAAGAGGGAGAATACACATATGTAGGTAAGTTGGGGGTATCGGTGATAGACTATGTAGTCATGAATATGCAAGGGTGGGAGGAGATGGAGAGATTCGCAGTAGAAGGGAGGGTAGAATCAGACCATCAGCCATTAGGGTCGTGGATAAGGGGTGAGAGCGGCGGAAGGCAAGGTGGGGAATAAGTGTTGACGGGGGAGAGGGTTAGCTGGACAAGGGAGGCGATGGAGAAGTATAAGGAGCAGTTAGGGAAGGTAAGCTTCGAAGGGGATACGGTGGAAGAGATATGGGAGGATTTAAAAGAGAAAGTGAAAGGGTGCGTGCAAAAGAAGGTATTCAAAAAGAAGAAGAAAGGAATGGTGAAGTCGTGGTGAGATAGGGAATGTAAAAGGATGAAAAGAAAGGTGAAGAGAAAGTATAAGAAGTGGAATGAGGGTACTGCGAAATGGGAGGAGTACGTAGAAATGAGGAAGGGGTTTAGATTGATGTGTAAAAAGAAAGAACAGGAAGAGGAGAAAGAGCTGGAGGAGCAGTTACGAAATGTTAAGACAGAGGGGGACGTTTGGAAAATAATAAATAGGTTTAGGAAGCGTAGAGTAGGGATAAGCGAGAAGATAGGGAGTGAGGAGTGGAGAGAGTTTTTAAAGAATCATTTCAGGGCTCGGATTTAAGGAAGAGAGATGATGGGAGTAGAAGAACGGGGGAGGCAGAGATGGAGGAGTTGAATGACTAGGAGATAGAGAAACAGATAAGGAATTTAAGAAGGTCAAAATCAGCAGGGCTGGATAGGGTAGAGAACGAAGCATGGCTGTTTAGTACACAAGAGGTTAGGGAGAGGCTGAAGGAGGTAGTGAAGAAAGTATGGAGGGGGGAGGGATTCCCACGAGGGTGGAGAGAAGGGTTAATAGTGCCTCTGTATAAGAAAGGAGATAAGGATAGGCAGGAAAATTACAGATGGATTACGCTAATGAATACGGCGTATAAAGTATACGCGATGGTGGTGGCGGAGAGGTTGCGGAAGGATGTCGAGGGGAAAGGAATATTGCCGGAGACGCAGGCGGGCTTTAGGGCAGGTAGGAGTACTATCGACAATATCTACGTTCTGCAGCACATGGTGGCTAGAGAATTAGCGAAGAAGGGGTCGAGAGTGTACGCGTTTTTTGTGGATCTAAAAGGCGCGTTTCCATCGGTGGACAGGGGGAGGTTGTGGGAGGCGATGGGAGATAGGGGAGTGGAGAGAGGCCTGATCGAGAGGCTAAGAGGCCTGATCGAGAGGGTAAGGGAGATCTATGAAGAGACCAAAGATAAGGTAAGAGGAGGGCAGGGGATTTCGGAGGGATTCTGGATGGATGGCTTTTTGCGATTTTAATTGCGGATATGGAAAGTAAGCTGGAGGCCGGAGTGGTAGGAGGAGCCAGGATAGGAGGGGTTAGAATCTGGTCACTAGCGTATGCAGATGACATAGTGTTATTGGCAAAAAGCGAGGAGACCTTAAAGGAAATGATGAAGAGGTTGAGAAGATACCTGGATAAGAACAGGTTAGAACTGAATGCGGAAAAGTCCAAGGTTATGGTGTTCAGAAAAGGAGGGGGAAGGGATAAGGGAGGGGAGTGGAAGTGGAAGGGAAAGGCGGTGCAGGAGGTGAAAGAGTTTGTGTACTTGGGCTTCTTGTTTCGAAGGAATGGCGGAGTGGATGGTCACATAAAAGAGAGAGTGAGGAGGGCAAATGTGGTGATGAGGCAGGTGTGGGGGTTGGGAAAGAAGTTATTCGCAGATGATTTTGGAAGGAGAATTAAATTGTTTTACTCACTAGTGATGAGTGTGCTATTGTATGGAGTAGTGGTGTGGGGGTGGAAGGTAAGCGAAGAGGTAAATAGGAAACAGGAGAGGTATGTAAAGTGGACACTGGGGCTGGCAAGGAACACGCCTAATTATATTGTCAGGAGGGAGACGGGGAGAACGAGTGTAGGGATTCTAGCGGGGAGTCGGGCGTGTAAATATGAGGAGTAATTTTTGGAAGTGGGGGGAAGTAAGCTGGTTAGGGAGTGTTCGTGGGAGAAGGAGAACAGGCGAAGGGTTGGGAAAATGGAGGTTGAAAGAGAAAGGTATTTTAGAACGAATGGACTGCAGATGGATGAAGTGAGAAGGATGCATGAGGAAGGAAGAAAGGTATATGTGTTGGTTAAGAAAAACGGCATGGAGAGAGAGAAGACAGCAGGGGAAAAGAGAATAAGAGAGACAAGGTTTAATGGGAACTATGTGTGGATTATGCCAAGCGCGAGAGAGCAATATTTGTGTGAGAAAGGAGAGAAAGGAAGTCAGGAGCTTATAGCGAGGATGAGATGTGGGTGCATGGAGGGTTTTGATAGGTTCTGGCTCGCTAGGGAAAAGAGGATGTGTGATCTATGTGGGAAGGGGGAGGCAAGAGTGGAGCACTGGCTGGAGGAGTGCGTAGAGGTGGAAAGGAGTGGGATAAGCATGGAGGTATTGATGCTTGAAAGGGGGGACAAAAGGGCAGTAGCATGGGCGAAGGGAGTCTTGGGTAATATGGAGAAGAAGAGAAGGAAGGAGGAAGAGGAATGGAGAAGGAAAGATTGTGAATAGAGGAGAAAGTAAATATAAGTAAATGTGAATATTGTAAATAGTAGATAAGTATTAGGTATTAGCCGCGGAGGCAGAGTTTGGTAATCCGAGGCAAAGCGAGAAAGTAGGGACATGCGTGCGAGGCGTGGCGAAGCGAGGAAGGCAAGACGATAAGAGCGAGCGGCGTTAGAGATCTGAAAAATCTCAGTTATCTCAAAAAATCTCAAAAAATCAGTTAGAGGCTGAAAAATAAACGTTTATCTATCTAGTAAAAATGTTCTCATTCTCATAATTTAAACTTGATGCGAGAATAGAAAAGTTGTGTTAATTCAAGACGAATCGATTGACCCATAGCATTTATACATCTTATTGAAGAGTAAGGAAGCTATGGTAATGCATAATATTTGACAACACGATTTTTCATAGTAAAACTTTTTTCACCAAAATTATTCAAAATTGATGCAAGAACGGAAAAGATTCCTTGATTCGAGGAAAATCGATTGATCTATAATATTGATAAACTTTATTCAAGATTAAGGAAGTTATGCTCATTTATAATATTTGAGTCATCTGTTTCAAACAGAAAAACTGTTTTCCTTGACATAATTCAAAGTTGACGCATGAATAGAAAAGACTTTTTGATCCCAAGTTTTCAAATAGAGTAATTCTGGCAATTTTTGTGAAGAAATCATAAAGCTGTGAAAAGGATAGGGTGCGACAGAACTTTTCCCATCTCTTTTCCAGCTCGGAAAATTATCATTTCGAATACAAAATTTGATTTGTCTGATTTGTCTTTGTGTTACAAAATTTTTTTGTATTATTTTGTAGTTTTGCATTATTTGTACATTTCTATTTTTGAATTGATCAAAATGAAGACTTTGGTTTGTCTATTATTGAAAAAAATAACTAATGCTTCCTCTGTGAGGAAGCAAATACATTTGCTAACGGGAAGCAAAGTGCTCGTGAAATTAGCACTGTATAATTATAAATACAAACAAAGTGGAAACACTCGAGATCGAAGTCACAGCTAGTTTGGGTAAAATATTATTCTTCTTTTTTAAAAATTACTTTTTGGCTGTGGATTAAACTATTTTGTCAAAAAAAAACGACTATTTTTAAACTATTTTGAACAGTTCGTCTTCTTCAGTTCAATTTAACTGGTAGAAAATTAGTTCTTTTTGTTGAAAATTAATCTCTTTAAACTGAAAATGTAATTATTTCATTTTTGATTGAAAATTATTCTTTTTTAGTTGAAAATTCATCCATTTGGTTGAAAATTCAACTATTTTGGTAGAAAATTCAACCATTTGGTTTGTGTGGAAAATTTAACTGTTTTGTGGAAAATACATGTATTTTGTTCAAAATTTGTTTCTTTTTGTTAAAAATTATATCATTTAAAAAAATTTAAATTGTTTCTATGAAGAAAACTTTGGTTTTAATTTGGAATATAACACTACCGTAAGTTTAAAAGTTGTTTATTGTAACAGAACAAATCGATTGACATTTTGGTGGGTTCTTTTATTTTCTGAAAATAAGATTTTGGTAAGACAGAAACATAAGCTTGAAAAATATTGAATGTCTCCATTTTTATTCTCTTGTTAGGGAAAAGCCTCCCCCTATGACGAAGCAAATTCATTTAATACCTATGAGGAAGCAAAATGCTCACTAAATGAGCACAAATAAAAAAAACCCATAGTGAATACATCCATAGTACTTCGCAGCGGTGTTTCCTTATTTTGTTTATTCATTTATTATTTTTTCGTGAATTTATGATTATTACATTCAATAATATTACTAATTAGTATACTCATATTATTTTTGTATAATAATAGGAGTACTATGAATCTATAATTATCAATAAAGTAACATAAATTTTTTACATTTAATAAATATAAGAGTTAATTTTTTTTTTGTGATTCGTAGACTTGAAAATATTTTACGTCAGAAATGGTTTTGACAAAGTACCCCCGCCCCCCATCAAGACAGCATAGAAAAATTGTTGATCTGCCCCCAACAAAAAAGATTTTACGTAATTTATGTCCAGCCTCTAATAATCTAGAAAAATAATTTTCAGTTTTTAATTAAATTGAAAATTGGATTTTATAGAACGTTTTTTGTCTCCTGAAAATTCGCCAAATTTTGGTTGATTCCTTTTTGTTGTGCCACTCTTTAATTATTTCTTATATGTACATATGTATTTTCACATGTTGCCTAATAAATTTAAAGATATTTCAATGAATGTATAATTTTATTAAAACTCAACATATTTTTTTAATGTTCATTATTTTTTGCAGATCTGCATTTAAAAGCATCGACATTATCTTTGATAATACGGAAAAAGTCTATCACAGTGGCAGAACAGTGACAGGCAGAGTGGTCCTTAATCTCGGAGAACCCATAAACGCAAACGGTAATTAATAATTAATAATAATAATTAATTAATACTCTTCCTAACTAAAATTTAAATAAAAATTCGGAAAATGGAGAAAGAATAGCTTCCTTCAATTCATAAAATAACTTGCATTATATAATACAGAAATATTTTGCAAATATGAGCTAATACGAATACAGTCCGAGGTAATTTACATATTATATTTCTGTAATTTACGTTAAAAATGATTGATATTTGTTGTCTAATCATTTTTAGAATTTTACATCCATTTTTTTCAGTATTATAACACTTTTTGATTAGATTAGGTTATATTTACGAGTGTCATGTGATTTTTTATTTTGAAAAATTAATTTAAAAGAATATTAAAGAAGATTTCAAAAGACATCCAAAGTTATAAAGAAATAATTTGGAACATTTTAAGTGATTTTTTTAATTTTCCAGGATTTAAAAATCTGAAAAATTTGAAAACATTCCAAAATTTTTTTAACAAAATGTAGATTTTTCAACACTTTGAAATAAAGTTTTGAAGCTGTTTAAGGATTTTGAGAGGTTTCAAGATAATACAAAAATTTTCTTAGGATTCCTGGAAAAGTTTTAAATGATTTTTTATTTTAAAAAATAATGATTTTAAGAGAATGTTTAAAATGGATTTTTAAACAATTTTTGATTCATGAATAACAATTAATCAATTATAAATTTGTAAGATAATTCTTTTTATTGCACAATTTATAAGAGTTTAACAATTATTTATTTATTGAGCGTTTAAATTTTAAAAAAATTAGGCTTTAGGGTCCTTTAGGGTGAAAAATAAATGAATAATTTGATTTTACTTTTTATGAATAAATGATTGCTTTTAAATTCAAAGAAAGAAATACCTTCTTTCGCAAATGTAAATTTTAAATAACTAGAAAATTGTGCGCGCTACTCGCGCACTAATTACCCTTTCCTCAGAAAAAATCCACTAAGTGGAACTACTTTGTTAAAAATTCATTTTTTTGTTCATAATTCATCATTTTAGTTGAAAAATCTTTTCTTTTTTTCAAAATTCAACTATTTTGTTAATATTTAAAACAATTATTTTTTAAACAGAAAATTAACCTATTCCATGTTTGGTTGAACATTTATCTTCTTCAGTTGAAAATTCAACTATTTCGTTGAAAATTAATGTCCTTTATTAAAAATTATTCTTTTTTGGTAGAAAAATAATTTTTGTGGTTCAAAATTAGTTTTTTTTTCTATTGAAAATTAATTTTTTACTAAAAATTTAATTATATCATGTTTGTTTGAACATTAATATTCTTCAGTTAAAAATTCAACTACATATTTGTTTGAAAATTTCTGTATATTAAAATATCTGGTTGAACATTCATGTATTTTGTTGAAGATTATCCTTTTATGGTAGAAAATTATTTTTTTATTGAAAATTAATTTTTCTGTGGTTGAAAATTATTGTTTTTATTGCAAATCAATTTTTTCAACTAAAAATTAAACTTAATTTTTTTTCGAACTTTTTTTTTATCGACAGTTAATCTTTTTGGTAGAAAATTCGTTTGTTTGATTGCAAATTTAATTATTTTGCTGTAAATATATTTTATTTGTTTAAAAAATTATTTCTCTAACTGAAAATTAAACTATTCTATTTTTTGTTGAAAATTTGTCTTTTTTCGGTAGAAAATTAACATTTTTGGTTAAAAATTTCATAAAAAACAAAAATATTCGTTTGAAAATTCATGTGTTTTGTTGAAAATTAGTTTTTTCTTTAATTAAAAATTAATTTTTTTTAACTAAAAATTCAACTGTTCCATTTTTTGTCGATTTTTTTTTTATATATAGATATTTAATCTTTTTGGTTGGAAATTCATCTGTTTGTTTGAAAATTGAACTATTTCGTTAAAAATTGATTTTATTTGCTTAAAAACTTACTTCTCTAAGTTTCAAATTAAACTATTCTATTTTTGTCAAAAATTTATCTTTTTTAGTTGAAAATTCATCTATTTTGTTGATTTTTTTTTGTAACAAGGGATTTCAAAAGATTTCAAAAGATTTTAAAGAATTTTAAATATTTTATGGGATTTTAAAAGATTCCAAGGAATTCTACTATTATTATTATTATTATCATTAATTTGAAGGGATTTCAAAGCGTTTGAAATATTTTAGGATAAAGAATTTTCTACGATCGCGGAAGAAATGGAACGATTTTACAGGACCTGTAAGGTTTTAAGAGGTTTTAAGTCTACTTAATTCAATGGATTTTTCAATTTTTGTTTAAATTTCTGTTTACTTGATCCTGAGGATCAATTGATAAAATGATAAAAGTATTTGACTTTTAGCGCCGGTTAACAAGATTTTTACTGAGCCGGTTGATATTTGCTCGTCTGAAGATTTTGGAAAAATATGAAAATTTTGGATATTTTTGAAAATTTGAAATTTTTTGGGGGATTTGAATAATTTTTGAAAATATCTATAATTTTCAAAAATTTCTAACAATTTTCAAAATTTTCTTAAATTTTCAAAAATTTCTAACAATTTTCTTAAATTTTCAAAAATTTCTTAAATTTTCCAAAATTGTAAAAAATTCTATAATTTTCAAAAATTTTCAAAATTCTGAAGTTTTAAAAAAATCTCAAAATTTTACCCCCCCCCCCACCCACCCAACCCCCCCCCTACCCCCCTCCGTACGTCTCCCTTTATCTGTATGTTTATCATGTACGATAAGTATTGCTTCAATGCTCAAATGATACGTGGACAATAATGGATAGTGGATAGTGGTGGGAGCAGTACAATGATGGCCTCATTATTGTACAGTACAATAATGGGGCCATCATTGTACTGCTCCCACCACTGACCCATAAAGGGCTACTTAAGTTCCTGAAAACAGGCACGTAATACGCGCGAATCATGCCTGCGGTGTATAAACAATTTTTTATGACACTTTTTACTCCCTAGGGACTGAAAAGTGACGTCAGAGGTGAATAATGAAAATTACACATCTATGAGCTCGCATTTTACGATTATCAGCCCACTCACCGTCAAAAATGTGAGGAAATTTTGGTTGCAGATAATACAATTTTGCGGTTATTTATGGAAAGTTACCATATTTAACTTATAAAATTACCATAAATTATCGTAAATTACCGAGAATTTTCATAAATTTCCGGAAATTTAAGGAAATTTGATAAAATGAATATTGGTTAATTTATGGTAAGTTACCATATTGGCCTGTAAAATTACCATGAATGACCGAAAATTTTGATAAATTTCCGGAAATTTATGGAAATTTTTTAAAATAAATTTTGGGTAATTTATGGTAAGTTACCATATTTAACAGTACGATTACCATAAATGACCGAAAATGTTCATAAATTTTCGGAAAATTGTATAAATGAATATTGGGTAATTTATGGTAAGTTACCATATTTACCGGTAAAATTACCATGAATGACCGAAAATTTACATAAATTTCCGGAAATTTATGGAAATTTTTAAAAATGAATATTGGGTTATTTATGGTAAATTACCATATTTACCGGTAAAATTACCATAAATGACCGATATTTTTCATGAATTTCCGGAAATATATGGAAATTTTTGAAAATAAATTTCGGGTAATTTATGGTAAGTTACCCTATTTACCGGTAAAATTACCATAAATAACCGAAAATTTTCATAAATTTCCGGAAATTTGTAAAAATGAATATGGGGTAATTTATGATAAGTTACCATATTCACCTGTAAAATTACTATGAATTACCGAAAATTTTCATGAATTTCCTGAAATTTTTAAAAATGAATATTGGGTTATTTATGGTAAATTACCATATTTACCGGTAAAATTACCATAAATGACTGAAAATTTTCATAAATTTCCGGAAATTTTTTAAAATAAATTTTTGGGTAATTTATGGTAAGTTACCATATTTACGGGTAAAATTACCACGAATTACCGAAAATTTTCATGAATTTTGCGGAAATGTATGGAAATTTTTAAAAATAAATGTTGGGTAATTTATGGTAAGTTACCATATTTACCGGTAAAATTACCATAAATGACCGAAAATTTTCATAAATTTCCGGAAATTTGTAAAAATGAATTTTGGGTAATTTATGGTAAGTTACCATATTCACCTGTAAAATTACCATAAATTTCCGGAAATTTATGGAAATTGTTTAAAATAAATTTTGGGTCATTTATGGTAAGTTACCATATTTACCGGTAAAATTACCATGAATGGCCAAAAATTTTCATAAATTTTGCGGAAATTTATGGAAATTTTTAAAAATAAATTTTGGGTAATTTATGGTAAGTTACCATATTTCCCGGTAAAATTACCATAAATGATTGAAATTTTTTGTAAATTTCCGGAAATTTGTAAAAATGAATTTTGGGTAATTTGTGATAAGTTACCATATTTACCGGTAAAATTACCATAAATGACCAAAAATTTTTCATAAATTTCTGGAAATTTGTAAAAATGAATTTTGGGTAATTTATTCACCTGTAAAATTACCATAAATGACCGAAAATTTGCATAAATTTCCAGAAATTTATGGAAATTTTTAAAAATGAATATTGGGTAATTTATGGTAACTTGTGGTAATTTATGCCAACGGCCATACCACGCTGAAAAACCCAGTTCTCGTCAGATCACTGAAGTTAAGCAGCGTTGGACGCGGTTAGTACTTGGATGGGTGACCATTCAAGAATACTGACATGAGTGCTGTTGGCACATCGTAGGTGTGGTGAGCCCACACTTGTAGTTATTTATAACTACAAGAAAAACCTAGAAACACTACCCGAATCGGGTAGTGTCACGCCTACCCTGAAAGGGAAATGGTTTAATGGTATA
>CAKNYM010048761.1:0-90985 GCA_932195095.1 Andricus curvator
AAAAAAAAAAAACGTTTTTGTAAAATTCATTCAGAATCGTCAATATTAGCTGAATCGAGTTGAAACTCAAAATTTCTTCTCACAATTAGCCATAGAATACAAATAAGATATTACTTTTCAAATATCACCCCCATAAGTCTGTTTTACAGGGTGCCAAAAAACCCATAAGTGAAAAAATTGGTTTTGCAGTTTTTGAGCGCTAATTATGATTTTTTGCGTGTTTTTCATGCAAATTGTTTCCAATACATGGAACAGTACTTTATACGGATAATTAGATGTTTAAATAAATTGTTTAAACAATTTATTATTGTTTTCACCAATTTTCTCTCTGAATAGTGGCAGAAAGCCGCAGTTTTTTTTCAAAAATGTTCCACTTTTTTCCAATTTTCAATTAGAGTGAGGTAATAGCTAATTAATGCAAACAATCATGATTGTTCAATGAATTTCTTACTGTCAATAATATTCTCTTCGAATAATGCTAGAAATTGCGGTTTGTTCTGAAATTTTCAACTTTTCGTCCACTTTTCACTTAGAGTGAGTAATAATTAATTCAAGTTAATAAAAATAACTATTTAAACAATTTATTAGTATTGTTGATAATATTATCTTTGCTCAATGTTAGAAATTTCCGGTTTTTCTGAATTTTTTAACTTTTTGTCTATTTTTTGTTAAAAGTGACGTAATAAATAATTAAATGTAGAAAAAATAATTGCTTAACCAAATTATTATTGTTTATAACTATCTTCATCTATATTAATGGACGATTGTTGCGGTTTTTTTAGAAATTTTCATATTTTTTACACTCTTCACTTACTTAGTGAGGTAATATATAATGCAAATTAACAAAAATAGTTGTTTAAACAATTGATTATTGTTTATAACTATCTTCTCTTAGATAAGTGCTAAAAAGTTGCGGTTCTTTCTGAAATGTTGAACTTTGCTTTGCCTTTTTAGTTACGAACAAATAATAAATGAACATTAGACCGGATCATTTTTTAAACAATCTCTTCTTGTTGTAATTCAAAAAAAAACTTTTACAAGTCATTTACAGACCTAGTCCTCCCACCTACTCCTAATTATTCCATTCTTTGTTTTTGTCTATTGTGTAAGATAACTTTTTTGTTTAAATTAATTTTTTTAAACATTGGGAAATGAGAAAAAATAATTCACTTACAAAAATACAATACTATTCACAAAATGACTCTTGTTGAGGGCCACTTATTATTTGTTCATAACTAAAAAGTCAAATTGAAACTAAGGATTTCAGAAAAAAAGCAACTTTCAAGCATTACTCTAAGAGAAGATAGTTATAAACAATAATCAATTATTTAAAAAAGCATGTTTGTTAACTTGTATTGATTATTACCTCACTAAGTGAAAAGTGGACAAAAAGTTTGAAAGTTCGGTAAAAACCGCAAATTTTTTGCACTCATCTAAAAGAAGGTAATTATAAGCAATGGTAAATTTTTTAAACAACATTGTTCGTTAATTTGCATTATTATTTTATTTCTTTACTGAGTAGAAAGTCGGTAAAAAGTTAAAAATGTCAGAAGAGATCGCAACTATCTAGCATTAATGAAGAAGATAGTTATAAACAATAATCACTTGTTTAAATAATTATTTTTGCTAAATCGAATTAATTATTAACTCACTCCAAGTGAACACAAATTCATGGGGGTTTTTTGGCACCCTATAAAACACACTTATGGGGATGATATTGAAAAAGTAATACTTTATTCGTATTTTATGGCTAATTGTGAAGAGGAATGTTGAGTTTCAACTTATGGGAAATACTTGTTAAACTTCCTGGGGCTTGCTAGCCTCTAAATATCATTTCTTTCAACAACAACAAAATGGATGTATTTTTTTGTGGATTCGAACAACTTTCCAGGCGATAGGCCTTAAAATTTGAAAAAATATTGGTCCATCCTATTTCCTACTGATTGTTTAAAAAGAATTGAAAATATTATACAATCGCGTCCTTTAACTAAGTTTTGTAATCCCATTTCTATAATCTTTTTCTACTTAATATCTGTAGGAGTATTTTTAAAATCTAATGTATGAAAGGAGAAACTACTCCTAGCCGATTTTTGTTCAAAACAATGAGAAAGCAATAATGTGAAACATTAAAATAGGCTACGCAAATTGTACCCAGATATGCTTGGTACAGTTTCTTCAATAACATGACACTACACAATAGAACAGGAAATCACTGGGCTGAAAACTCTTTTCATGCTATGGAAAGAATTTTTAAATCAAATATTGTTGTTATTGCTTGTGAATGAAGAACATTGGTTGCAAGGTCTAACATTAAACTTCCGCCTTCTCATTCTTATGTGGGACAAATTGGAACAAATGCTGAATAATTTGGAACGACAAATGAGAAAGAGACTAGTACATATACACTTAAAACTTTTCATGAATGTTCATTCCCTTGTCGAAATTTTACAAAAGTTGGTTTTCTTCACGTTAAGAAAATGAAGAATCTGATTAGTACCGTATTCTTCATCTTGGCGGTTTTTCCTAAAGGTTAGTATTATTATTTCCTAAGTCAAATTCAAAATACTATTTAACCTTCAATAATCAAGGTAATGTATAGAATTCCTGAAAATAAAACAAGAATTCAACGATCGAATTTGGACAAACACCACAAAATGCTCCTATTGCAATTCCTAAAAACAAAAAAAATTTGTTTATTTGCACAAAACAAAAAAAAAAGGAAGGGGATTTGGTTGGTTGCCTTCTCATTTTTCTTTCCTCTTTTTTATTTTTGTGCAATGAAACAAATTTTTTTTGTTTTTAGGAATTGCAATAGGAGCATTTCGTGGTGTTTGTCCAAACTTGATCGTTGAATTCATGTTTTATTTTCAGGAATTCTATACATTAATTATTTCCTATTCCTAATCACTCATGCTATCATGATTAGACTTTTTGTCCTAATGCTCTGTGCTCCCTAAACCTTCAGCTAGAGTAAAGTTCTGTTCAAAAATAAATTGTTTCTTTAATTTTGTTATTTCGATTACTTTCTACTAATTAACCACCTCTACAGAAAGTACTTTCGAATCATTTGGTACCAAATTTTCCTCATAAGTATGCTAGCTTCAATTCTCCCTACAATTCTTATGAACTTTTGATATATCAATTATTTATAGATATTTTGTTTGTATTATGTACAAATTTATTTTCTTGATTGCTGAATATTTTTTTCACTTTAAAACGAGTATTTTATTGAATAAAAATTTTCATTTAAAATAAAGTGAAATCTTCCTAAAAAAAATTTACTCTCGAAAAAGTTCCGCCAATTTTTTAAAATGAATTCCAAACGATATCTAATTTAGAAATTGTATTCAATTGTAAAAATTAAAATAACCATGCTAAGTATAAATTTCTTGCTTCTTTTAAAACAGACCTAAATCTGTAATTTTTTCTATTTAATAGATTCAAGGGTTTAAATATCTTTCAAAATTATTTGGTAAACTTCGACTTCACAAACAATATTGATGTTTACTGATAACGTTTTACCTGGCAGAATTTTACTCATCGTAGATGTTTTTGATATTTGTTTAATGAAAACAAAATTTGGATTCAAATTATAGTCTGGCTAAAGTTCATAAGATATCATTGATTGAATTTTATTATTTTTATTGTGAAACACTTGTTGGTGAAATGGGTTCAGCTTTAGAGTACAAAATAATTGAATTTATTTAATAATTCAAGCAATTGCTCCAACCCAATGGTTGTCCTCGTCATTGGATTGATATATTATGTATAGAATTAAAAATTTTTTAACGTACTTATTAAATCTCAGTAATTGAAAGTTCACTAGTTGCTAATTAAATTCTACTAACTCAATTAGGAAGAAGTGAGCCTATAAAGATTAATAAAATAACCTCATTGTATCAAATTTTCAACTTTATTCAGAATCATGAATCATGATTAAAAACAATGAGAAGGAAATATTGTAAAACTTGTAAATATGCTAAGCTATCTCCACCAGAACAGCATACTAACAAATTGAGAGTTCAAAAGATATAAAGTGTCAACAAAAATCTGTTTTTCTAAAATCATTGTTTGACATATGACATAGTCTATTCATTCACATACTACGAAATAGAACAGAAAATCGTTTGATAAAAGTTTCAACCTCAAAAATCAATATTTTTATTTCATTTCACGGCAACACGCAAGGATACTAGATGGTATTCCAGTTTTGGATACCAGGGACATTTTGGCTTAGTTTAAGATTTCGATTACCGTAAAAATGTTCTTAATGTATATTTAAGTGTGAATTTATGATTGATGGAAATTATATATTTCAAAGGGGACACTTCCTAGACAGAATGACAATAGTGACGTTAAAAAGGATGACAATATTTCCTATTCTGACTTCAGATTTTTGAAAATTTAATGATTGTAACCAACTTTTCATAAATCTTGGATGATTTCTACAACAAGTAGATTGATTGATAGATTTATTTTGTATGGACTGTTTTTTTATTTTCTTTCTCTAATTTATAAATTACATTTTTTTTCATAAATTAAAAACTATGGTTCAAATCCATTTCGAATCAGACTGGTTTTAAACTTCAGTCTCAGAATCTCTCAGCGACGAAATATTATATCGATTCTTAGAGGAAATTAGGTGATATGAATTTGTAAAAAAAAAATTTCACGATGTTACGAGAATTCGAATTTTGACCTCTATTTAAGAAAAATAGTTATTTGAACTTCTATAGTCTTTGACCTAACTCAGATATTCCATTTTTATTCCTGTCGGAAAATTGAAAAAAATCAAAATTAACAATATTTCGACGACTTTTTTGAAAATATATAATTCGATTTTAAAAAACGGCGCTTATATTTTTTTCATTTTTTTTTATTGGGTCTTCCATATGGAAGAAATTCTCTGAGTTTTATGTAGGCTCTTTTGTGATATCTTGCACCGTTTACGAGAAAAATTAGAAAATTATATTTTTAGGGGAGAATATTCTCCCGCTTGGTATGCATTAAACTTAAATAGTCCCTTTCCAATATTAGCGAAACCTTTTTAAAAATATTTCAAAAATATAAAAAGGGTTGGCTTTTCCAGAAAACATATTTTTTGTACAGTTTCTGCCAATATAAGGAAGGCATAGTATCGAACTAAACCATTTTTCAGATCGGAAAAATTATTTTGTCTAAAAATATAATTGTGAAATCTTTCTTCTAAACGATGCGAGATATCAGAAAAGACCCAGGTGAAAATTGTATATAAGGGTGTTTTTTTTCTCCTAAATCTAATTTTTGTATTGTCAAACAAATCGTCCTTTTTTGTTCATATATAACTGTTTTAAAATTTTCCAACGTACTTCGAAAGATGACGTTAAACTCATAAGAATCCGAAAAAAATTAATTTTTTTTTACACATAAAAACTCAAGTGCTGTTAATTTCATGAATTTTTTTTTTCAAAGCATAAAAATTCGTATTGCCTAATGTCCTCGAGAAACAACTTAATATTTCGTCGCTGAGAGATTCTGCGACTTGAAGTGTAGAACCTGTCTGATTTGAAATGGATTTGATCTAATGATTGAATCAATTAATTTGGTGGTCACTACAATAATTAATTCACCACTTAAAATTTGTGTTTGCAGAATTATCTTTTTGGTTGTGCTTTGGAAAATCTCCTATAAATCGGGTTACGATTAATCTGTACGAAAGTTTATCAGAGAACGAAGGTATACGACAACCTCGAGAACTAGGAGGAGGCTGGCAAAATGTAGGAATAGATGGTCAGTACGTCATTGGAAGTGCCCGAAAAGAAAAAGGTACATATAAGTTGTATCCATTCCTGGCTGTTACAGTGGATTCTGAGGGTAGTTTGAGAAGAGTTAAATTATTCTTAGAAGGCGAATTTGCTCAGCTGGTTGAGTCAATAAAGCCGGATGATACTCTAAATAATCGGTTCTTCCAACCCATCAGCAAACCAAACATGCAAGCTGCCTATTTTGTTCATAGATTTCCCCTTGAGCGCATAAAACAGTTACATGGGTACACATATCCTCCCATTGTGGACCCAACTCCTTCCCATATGCACACAAGTCCTAACGCTGGACAACCATTGAGTCGCACGCATTCTATCAATGCCTCCCCACTTGCTACACATCCTACACATCCTCTCACTGCGGAAACAGGTTCTTCCCATATGCACACAACACCTTCCAGTGGACACGCAAATCCTACCGATGGACAACCAGCCTTGAGTCCCACAAATTCTATCCATAATATCCCATTTGATAGTACTTTTGAACATCCTAGGTAATATTGTAATCTGACAATCACATCATAATCAGAGAAGTTCTTTTGAGAAAAAGAAAATCATTTATGATAATGCTATCAGTGATGCGTACTCTGATTACCAGATATTATTTATATGAACTGTCATGGTTGCTGTGATTATCTTTATTCCACTTCAAAAGTACACATTAATTTTTTATGTTACATGACATGGAGCTGTATTTCATGCGACATGACGTCTTTAAGACATGCTTTGGATTTTTTTAAGCCTTTGAAAGGTCCTCAGGACTTCCTTAAGACGTCCGCCAAAAGACCTCTATACCCAGGTAGCACAAACTCAGTATTCTGTGTCTGGCTGTTTTTGTAATGTGAAAAGTAAATATGACAGATAACCCCAGAATAAATTTAGAAATGTAAACATCGGTTAGTTCGATGTGACATTATGAATTTTCATTTTCAAAATATAAAATTACTAATATTAAGCTTTACAAGAAGTTAGACTTGTATTTCTTAAGAATTGAAACTTATCACCTTGTGAATGATTGGAATTATTTTTTGACTTAAAATTGGAGCCTCACTCCCTGGTCATGATGTGATTTAACGTCCAGGATGGGTACAGACACTCGGTGATATGGAATGTCGAATTTTGTCTACACCTAAACTCGACTGTCCGTAACCGCCTGCGATTGGAAAACGGTTTCTGCAGTTTTCCTTTCCCTTGGCCAAAAGTCCAAGCAAATGTAACGTTGAGTTTTATAAATGTAAATTTTCGAAAATTATGTAGATCTTCGTCTGAATTATAAATAAAATATAAGATTTAATTCACAACATTACGTTCGTTCTCATTTTCCCTATTCTACCTATTCTGAATGAATATATACCGTTTTTTATTTTCAAATAAAATGTTACGGTCGCTTGCAAATGGCAGTAGTATCAAAATCAGAATTTTCTTTCTCATATTTGCACCCTTGAACATAGGTGCACATCAAGGAAAAATTCATCATTTTGTGACCAAATTTATGCTCATTTCAAGAGTCGTGAATTGTTCGGCTGAACTTGCATCCATCAGATCACCTGTCAAAACAACCGTTATGCTCTGCGCTATTTGGTCTGAACACATAGTAATAAACTAATTAATTACAATAATATTTACCTATTTTTTAATTTTCCTTAATTTAATAGCTCGTATGAGTGATTTAAAATAAAATTAGTAGTTCGTATTACAATATGCAAATCTTAGGTTAGGAATGACTGACGTTACGAAGTTTCAGACGGTACCTCTTACTCGTCTTCTTTATTTCAATTTTGTACGCTTCATGTAAGCTTTGCTAGCAGGCAAAAACTTTGATTTCTTTCAAATAAATTATATGTTTTTGGTGCTTAACAATAATTATCATGACTCAGTGACTTTTATTACCATCAGCTTTAAATTCTGCATCTTCATTGATTTCTTTAAGTGCTTTAAGTGACTCTAATTGAAGTATTTGGATAATTATGTAAAAATAATTTGTTTCTAATCAATAAATATAAATTTTTATAAGTAATTTCAAAAGGGCTTATGAGTAACAAGTAGTAGTCTGCCAGCTCGGGTTTCGAGTTCGCAACCCGAACCGAAAATCCGAACACTAGCCTAAAAGTTTAACGAAACCATTTTCTGAAATTTCTAGTAATTTCCGGTAACTTTGGCGGTAATTTCTAGTATTTCACCAGAAATTATCTAAATGTTCTAGAAATTAAAAAAGTTTTTAAATTGAACTTTCGGGCTGGTCCTGGTTTTCGACCCGATGTCATTTTGTACCTGAACATTCGAAAATTTAATTTCAGACGAGAATAATAATATAGATGTTCTCAAGGCTATGATAAATAATCTGAAGACGGAACTGAAGAGTGACCAGGAAGCAAGCCACGCTGTTCTAAAACAAGCCTTTGACAAAGCCAGGGTTGTTGTTGACAGTTTGACTGTCAAAATTGATGGAGTCTCTTTAAAAGTCTCACTGATGGACGATCGACTGACTAGCCTGGAAAAAAGGGTGAATGATAATATTGCCTCTGCCGCTACAAAGATCTGTGACATCGAAACTATCGTAAATGCCGTTCAAGCTGATCATAGATATGACGTCTCTAACCACCATACTAGAGATATTGAGTCTTGTATCAAGGAAATCTCACAGTGCACAGCACGTAAGAGAAATTTAAACTTATTCAACATTCCTGAAAGCAATGCAGATGAAAACACCTCTTCTAAAGAAAAAGATCTAGTAACGGTTATAGATATAGTCAAATTAATTAACCCTGCTATTAACTAGTCTGGTAATATATTACGTACCTTTTGGATTGGCCAACAGTCTCAGATCCTTGCCTGGCCAATCGAGATCAGATTTCAATCCGAAGCAACCGCCTCGGACATTATGCGAGCATTCTTATCACTGAAAAAGGGGAAAACAATTCAGGACACGATAAGCAAGATTCGGGACTCTCGGGATCATACACCATTGCAACAGAGCTACCACAGGAAACAAAAACGAATTTTGGACGAACGACTTGCGAGAGGAGAGGAGGATCTCCGGATAACGTACAGAAATGGAGTTCCAGTCATCCCACGTGAAAAAATTCTACGGAAAGCTTTCTACGGAAATTCCATGTGGAAATTCTACAAACATTTCTACAAACTAATTTTGGACTAAGTTTGACTTCCGGCGATGAGCTGCGCTCTCGGAAATCACACTCCGCACATCACAGCCTTGCACCAGTTATGCGAACAAAATCTTCTTCGAGAAAATTATGCTACCCACGTCAAAACCTTGCAACAACAGTGGGTTCCTCGAGGACACGAGATTGATCCAATGCCCCAGATGTAAAAAACACACCTTCTTCGGGGAAGTCTGGTTTTTACAGTACTTTAGGGTTCCTGGAGTGTATCACTCGAGAACACGAGATTGAACAAATGCCCCAGGTGTTAAAAACACAGCTTCTTCGGGGAAGTCTGGCTTTTACAGGACTCTAGGGTTCCTGGAGTGGAGTCCTCGAGAACACGAGATTGAAACAATGCCCTAGGTGCAAAAAACACATTTTCTTCGGGTAAGTCTGGTTTTTAAAGTATTTTAGGGTTTCTGGTGTGTGTTCCTCGGAGAACATGAGATTGAACTAATGCCCCAGGTGTTAAAAACACACATTCTTCGGGAAAGTCTGGTTTTTACAGTACTTTAGGGTTCCTGGAGTGGATTCCTCAAGAACACGAGATTGAACCAGTGCCCCAGGTGTGAAAAACACGCCTTCTTCGGGGAACTCTGGTTTTTACAGTACTTTATGATTCCTGGAATGGGTTGCTCGAGAACACGAGATTGAATCAATTCCCCAGGTGTAAAAAACACACCTTCTTCGGGAAAGACTGGTTTTTACAGTACTTTAGATTTTCTTGAGTGTGTTCCTCGAGAACAGGAGTTTGTATCAATGCCCCAGGTGTAAAAAAAAAACATAATCTCCAAGGAATTCTGGGTTTTACAGTACTTTAGGGTTCCTGGAGTGTGTTCCTCGAGGACACGAGATTAAACCAATGCTCCAGGTGTAAAAAACACATCTTCTTCGGGGGAGTCTGATCTTTGGAGTACTATAGGGTTCCCGAAGTGCGTGAAAGTCCAGGTTTTTTAGTGCTGTAAGGTTATTGGGGAGGATTCCCTGAGGACACAAGATTCAATTCATACCCTAGGAATATGAAACATACCTGCTTCCTCAAGTAGGTTCCTCGATGATACGATATCAAATCCGCGCAGCACGTGGAAAAAAATGCATTTCTGCGAAGTCTGATTCCAATGATTAGTAAGGACTTGAAAATTGGTTCGTTAAATAAGATCAATTTAAATATATAAATTCGAATATTGAAAATATCACTCTAGATTTATTAACACTGCGATCCGCAGGATGATTTAAGCTGATCAATCACACTTTTCGACTCTTATTTCTTCACTAACACATACAATACGTTGGACACATAAGCAATCAAGAAACAGCGCGAACGTTATCAATTGAATAAGAACGATGAATGTTTGAAATCTCGTTGTGTCCGGTGATCGAGATCGATCTGAAGCACGATTAAGTAATTAAATTATTTACCAGCGATCTTGAGAAGAATAGATCCCACTTCTGCTATCGTCGTGGTCAGTCTCAAAAGGAACATCAGTTTCTGGAGAAACCTGTACATTCTAGAGCACGGAGAAGTGATCCCATTTTCATTGGAAAAGTCTGATACATATTTCTTCATCTGAAACCTGGTTTCGAATCCCTAGCATCCTCAGGTTGAATTGAACGGTGATTTTAATAACTAGTTGGCCAAAATTGTTAACGCAATCAGAAAGAAAACGCCAAGCTGCGAAAAAGGGACTCATAAGGAGTGATATTTAGTCAAAATTCCACCCACGTGAAAGGTTGCTGTGGTTACCCCTTTCCCAAAAATTTAAAATTCTTTTTGATAAGTTCTACTATGGTGTCCACTTAGATACGCCCGACAAAACCCTGTTTAGTGATGATAATATGGTCTCTACAGATTTGTATTTTTTTTTAGCAAGAAGTTTAGAAGTTTTTTAAAGAATTTTTAAGATGCAGGAGAATAAAAAAAATTTCTCTAGATTTTTGGGAAATTTTTTTATTATTTTTTATTTCAAATAATAATTTAAAAACATTTCAGAAGATTTCCAAAATAGTAAAAAAATCCGGAAATTTTTAGGAGCATTTCTTTGATTGAGCATAATTTTTTCTAACGTTAGGAAAGATTTGAATCATTTTAAGATACTTAGAAGATTTAGATGTTTTGAAGAGATTGAAAAATAATTTAAAATGTAAAAAGATTTTAGAAAATTTTAAACACAATGTAAGGTAAATGTCCTAGGAATCCTGATGGTCCCAATAATCGTAAAAGTTAGTTATAATTTGAATATATTGTTCAAAAATATATAAGAAGTAACATTGAATGATAAAACCCACTTATTTTTAGCATTTTATAGTATCAAATGAAATTCCAATAATTTAAAATTAGATAAAAAGCAAGAAAATTGGCGTCACGATTACTGGGACTAAGGTCACGATTAGTGGGACGTTTACCTTAGATCTTTGAAGATTTAGAAAAGAAAAATCAGAAATTTTTTAAGAAAAAAGTTCGAATGTCTAAACACGCGTTATTTTTCGATTTCTTTAAAATAAAAGATGCGAGAGAAGAGTGATCAAGAAATTGAAAACAAAACTGAAAACGAAACATAACACACTTTAATCTTTATTCAGAAGTAACTAATATCTAAACTTGAAATCAAAACCTTTTTTTAAAGAGCCATTTTCCTTAACATGAATCTTCACATTCGTCTTCTTCGGATTCTCCTTCAATTTCCTCTTCCATATCCTGGCCGTCCATTTCATCCATTAGGTTAGTGTATTTTTTTTTTTTTTGCTTTAAAATGTGAAACAAATTGAAGTATAGAACAATTCCATTTCCAATCAAGCAGACTGACTATCTTTAAGACATGAACGACGCAGGATAACATAAAAATGTAAGCGGTACAACTTTTTTAGGCGACGAAACTTTTTTCTTAATATTTTGTCGTATCTTTCGTCGTTGGCGAAAAAAATTCGAAAATTTAATTTGATGAAAAATCAATTCTCTTAGCCACAAAAATGGTTTGGCCCGCTCGAGCTCGTCGCCGACGCTCCTCGATCCCTCGTTGTCGACGCTCTTCCTGCGGTCGCTGGCGCTCACGTTCTATCTGACCCCGCTTTGCTTGCGGGCGGGCGTTCCGGGCGGCTCGCTGTAGCCGACGCCGGAGGGTGCGCGCGTATGGGCGTGTTCCACGAGAACTCCCTGCCATCAAGGGTTTTGTTTGTTCTGTGCAACACGCTGCGAACGGTGTACTCCACCAAGTGCAGGTGCAAGTACGAAGCTTGCGGACTCCCCGAGTGCATGAAAGGAATAATGCCTACCGCGGGTTTGACGACCTGAACTGGAGTTTCGCCGCAACGGGAGGCAGTATTCTTAATTTACTCTCAGTAGATGGTGATGAGCTCGGGCTGCGATGTTGTGAAATGCGACGAGCTGATTGTTTATAGCTGCCGACTGGATACGGAAACGAAGAAGAAACAAACGAAGGGAAACTTCGCGATGTACTAAAGAATCGAGATGGTTTTTCGGAAGGTGAGGTTTGAACCAGCCCTATCCTACTCCCCGTGTCTGCAACGGCGTAACGTGCTTCCCTTAGTGATTATAGTTTCTATGTGCAAAATGTTCTCGCCAGAGCGCGTTGCACGCGCCACGCTCTACAAAAGCATTGTGCCCATTTTGCTAAACGGTGATTTTCTAAAAAGATGTAATGAATAATTTATTATAATGAGTAAATATGGTGCGTTCAAGTGATTTGCTGAGATTCCTATATTTGATATTGACCATAATGTCAATGTCAAAGTGCAAATTCAATGGAAAAATTCACTTTTTTTCGGTTCCTTCGGGAAAAGAAAAAAGATTTTCTTTTAAAAAACGACGTACGAAATAAAGACGAAGCGTGTGTTTTTTTTAATTTGTATATACGGTAGCTTTTTTCCCCCTTGAAAAATTCCCTAAAATCCTACGCGTTGGTTTTAGTTAGAAAGAAATAGTTCAAAAAATAGGTAGTATGTAATGAAAACTTGTTTTATTTATGATTCATAAAATATTTAATTTTAACAAAAATAAAGGAGAAGTATTATATGGAATCCTTCAAATTCTTTATCAAAATTAAAATTCTGCATTATTAAAAACAGAATGAATGAATTTCAATTTCATTTACAGTTAAAGCTTAATTCATAAAATTCTGTTTATTTTGAAGTATCTTTCATCATTTGCACTGTAGGATTTTGTCGTACAAAGCCTTGTTAAATTTGAGAGCTTCATTTTTACTGTTTAATGACAGGTTGATCCATCTTTTGATATCCATCAGTTAAATTTATACCATAAGATTTAACATGCGCTAAACTTATCTGGAATTTATCAGAAGGTGGGTCAATCAAACCTAAATTAAAAAAAGAATTATGTTTTTAATAGAGCAGTTTTGTAATCTAAAGTTTTTATTTCATCTTTTCCGAACATTAATATTCTAAATATATGAATATCATGTATAGAAAAATCAGCGGAGTAATTCCATGTCAAATCATCTGAAGAATTTCAGCTATTGTTAGTAATTTTGATGAAAATTTTAGAATTTGTTCGCTCATGTGTTGAATGAAAAAATCACAAAATAATTTTTGAAAAAATCAAAAAACTTAGAAGATATT
This sequence comes from Andricus curvator, assembly GCA_932195095.1. NCBI lineage: Eukaryota > Metazoa > Arthropoda > Insecta > Hymenoptera > Cynipidae > Andricus > Andricus curvator. Next base: position 13,559 of record CAKNYM010048761.1, read on the forward strand.
CAAAACTGAAAATTTTGGTCCTGTTTTTCTTAACTTTTTATAGCATTGGTGATTTTAGCGATATTAAGGTCCATTTTTTGTAAATTATTCGTAATAGGACGCAGTTTTGAAAATATATTTTTGGAAAAAAAGAATTCAAAAACTTCTTTGATTTTTCAAAAACTAATTTTGAATCTGAATTTCTGACAAAATAAACACTTTTTATTTCCTTCATTTTTGTATGTAGATGGCTTCCAATGTCCTCTGCAAGTCCTGTAAATATCAAAATCGGATATTCCTTAGTTTTCGAGAAATAATTAAAAACGTACGCCAAAACCACGAAGGAATAATGAATAGACTATTCCTTCGTTGCCAAAAGCACATTGTAAGCTATCTATATATAAAAAATGAAAAGTGTTTTTTTTCCAGAAATTCAGTTTCAAAATTAGTTTTTGAAAAATTCAAGAAGTTTTTGAATTTTTCTCTTCAGAAAATATTTTTCCAAAACTGCATCCTATCACGAATAATTTATAAAAAAATAGACCTTAATATCACTAAAATCACCAAAGTTATGAAAGTTTAAAAAAAAGGACCAAAATTTCCAATTATGAATATCTCCTAAGCTTTTTTATTACAAAAAAATTATTTTGGGGTTTTTGTTTCAACACCTAAGAGAATGGATTCTAGAATTTTTATACAAATGACTAACAATAGCAGAAATTCTTCAGATGATTTGACATGGAATTGCTCAGCTTCAAAAAGGTAAAGATGAATTGTTGCATAGATATTTCGTTTCTTAAATTCTATATCAGAAAATGTATATCATATTTTATTACAATTGGAATGTTTGTTAATTTTAATGTGGTTTTTAACATTCATATTCAATAAAAAATTTAAATTATAAGATAGAATATTACTCGTTACAATGAATGTGTATAGCTGATCCAGCAATTCTTTTGACCTAATTCTAGACGATTTAATTTCATCCAGAACAAAATTTAATTTTCAATACAAAGAGCATGCAAATGAAGTGGAATGTGGAGGTATTAGCATATATACTTCAATTTTATTTACGAATAAGGATGAGACAATTTGTAAGACAGGAAATGGCTGAAATGAAAAAAATTAGCTTCTTGAAGAAAAAAGCAGCCAAGCTTTGCGACACTTAACTAGACTTCAAATTAATACATGGCACTGGAATTCAAATTAATACATGTTAAATTAATAATGAATATGTTTTGTTATATTTTCCAATTTGTAATAAAGTATATATAAATCTCCCTTTTATGCGTTTTTATGGCGAACACAGGGCTTAACAATTTTTTTTTTATTTCATTCGTATGAAGCTGAAAAAAATAAAATGGAAAATATTTCCCTTTAGAAGCTTAAGCTTTATTTTTTCTTCTCTTTATATATTTTTAGTTTTATGGAGATCATATAAAAAATATTTTGTTCAGTGTATCAAGAAATTCTTACTACATATCCACTGTATACATTTTACGTAATTTCATGTGTTCTTTTTCTATTTTATATTAATTGATTGATGGAAAAGGTGTATTTTATGTTCTAGAATCATTTTAGAAAATTTGTTTCGCCTCATATTGTTAAAAAACTTAATTATTTTTAATTTTTAAATATTTGTCTATTAATATAATGCATTTTTAAAGCGTTCCGTGTGCAGCGCCCCTCTGGTAAGGAAATCTTGCACAGACAAACTATAATCACTAAGGAACCGCCATTTTTTTTAGTCGGATAGGGCTGGTTTGAACTAACTTAAAAAAAAAAAAAGAAATCGAGAAAGACTTTGGATGGCTACTAGTATTTATTTGCTTCCCGAGAGAGAGAGAGAGAGAGAGAGAGAGAGAGAGAGAGAGAGAGAGAGGGCAGAGCGGGCGCAAATGTCCTCCGTTACTGTGGAATACAAACTGATGTTTCAGAGTCGCTCCTGACTCTCGCTAGCCTCCGCACGGAGCTGCCTGTGCCGAAGGGGACGGCGTCGAGTCCGCCGATTGGCTGCGAGATCGACGACGAAGTCGCAACCAAGCGGTGGGGATTGTCAGCCAGGCCCCGCTGCCTCAGTCTCTGCGCGGCGGCGCTACACTAACTTAATACTATTTATTTTATGCGAAACTTTAATTGTAAATTAAAAATATAAATTATCAACTAAAATTAATAGAAAATTTTACAGAATAATTATTTCTATCCTACCTACATTTTCCCGAAGGAATCATGAAGCTAGGGCCAGTAGAACAGTCGTTCGGTCTTTATTGTTTATATATAATTATTTATTACTTTAAAAAATATTATGTTAATTAAAAATTTCTATTTTTGAGACCAATCCCGAACAACCGTTGTACTCCGAATGCTGACATTTAAATTCAAACTAAGAAAAGGTTAATTAACTTATACTAAAACCCTGTACCTAATTAAACTACGGTATGATTGATGTACGTGTAGCAATCTGATATTTATTACGTTTAGTGGGCCCAAAGGGAGTTTGTTACTTAATTTTTCTATAATTCGCGAAAAAGTGCCAGTTTTTCCACCTGTTTTTGGTGTAAAAAGTGATCGATTTTTGGTCGATGACGTGGCGCATGCGCAGTGCCGACCTTTCCGGGCAACAGTGACAAAAGTGGACAGATGCAGTGGAAAAAGTAAATGGACAGTGATAAAAGTGAGGCACAGTGACAAAAGTAAATGTTATTTCGGGTGGGTTCGTGCTGCCTCGGGTGTACTCGTGCATCGTGCGCAGCCAACTTCATTCTATTTTCCGACTGTCGTCCCTAACCTAAAATCAATTTCCTGAAAAGTCTCGAGTTGTGTATTTTGTATGTACTTTTGTCACTTGGCAAAAGCAAAAGAACACCGTCAGTTTCTCCGAAAATACTGTGCTTGGTGTTTTTTCACGAAAAATCGGAAATTTTGAAGCCCTCAACTTTATGGGCCAATTATTCAATTGTGAGAACCAGCTTATTACTGCCATATTATTGCCATGGTTTTGATAATTGCCATTGTCATTGTTGCGTCAATCGACAAAAAATCGCCTTCTTTTTACACAAAAAACAGGTAAACAAAAACTAGCACTTTTGCACAAATTATAGAAAAAGTATCGTGTCCCACACATTGAAAAAGGGACGATTTAAAACTCGTGTGATAGCCACCCTCGCTCCGCTCGGGTAGCTAACTTCACACTCGTTTTAAATCTCTCGCTTTTTCAACTTGTAGCACAATATACTATTAAATTCTTTAAATCTTTACTCAGGCTTAAGTTTGTTACTTATCTCTCAAACGAACATCATCGCCCCCCCCCCCCCCCCCCTTTCCCTGGAGATGGTTTTGGTTGAGCTCCCCGGCTGCACTAACCGTGCGTCTGAGAGAGAAGGAGAGAAGGAAGGAGGGAGAGAGACATAGCGGTAAGAGGAAGGAAAGAGCGCGCGTTGGTGGGAGAGACAGAAGCCGGCGTACGTGACTCGGCCTGCCGCGAGATTTTCGTAAACACGGCTTAGGCACGTGCTTGAAGGCCGTCGACACTCAGCCGGGAAATTTACCGGCAATTAACCAGCCCATTATGGGACGAGACGGGTGGGTCGGAACAAAGAGATGTGTATTTGGGGTCAGCAAACTCGTCGTTTTGAATCCCGAAAATCGGTAATTTGTCACGTTGGATCATCGCCCAAGTTTTCGTATTGAAAACTTGAGTGAAAGATCACGTAGGCAAATTGCTTAGATTCTCGGGGTTCTCAATTCGTGTGTTTGACATACAACATGTACTACTCTCTGATTTTTTTATGTAGTCCGGTCACTTTGGGCGTGAATATCTCGGAGAAATGTGTCTTCATTTCTGCCTCGATTGCATGTTTTGCGGTTATTGTGCAAAAATCTGGTGAGGAACTGTCATCGTTTGTTTGCCAAAAAATACCAAAATAAGGCACTTCGAGTACACAGGTCAACTTTGAGAAGCCACTGTATTGTCAATTTTGCATTGAAAATTTTGAAAAAAATTCTCCTTTATTCTTCAAAGCCTTAAGAACTTATATGTGTATCAAAAAATTAAATATTTTCATAAACATGGCTATAAAGTAGTTTAAAAGTAAAAAATTATCTCCCGTACTACTGCATCTACGATAACGAAAAAAATTGAAATAGCATATTGATTTTCTATAATTCAGTGATATAAAAACGTTCAAAAATGACGTAATAGAAGTGTCTGCTTCATTGAAGTATAGCGGTACATTCAAAGACCCGCGTGGGCTTTGAAGACTAGTAGCACGCAGCTTCTGGGTCCTTAGTTCAGGGATGTGCAGCGCACAGATAATACGTCTGCACCCTGCCCTTATGGCACTGATATTTATTACTTTGCATGGTTCTTAATAATAATATCTTTTTGGAGAAAAATGTTTGTTTAAAACCAATATTCCAAATATCTGAATCGGACTTAGCGAAAAATTAGTTATTAAACATTTTCGTTTTTTAAATAAGTATAACAAGTACATCTTGTTGTAGATTTAACAGGATATCTGATCAGATTTGAAAACCTTGTACAAGAATTACAGAAGTTTCTAAATTATAGCGAGAAAATTCCAGTAAGTGTAATATGAACGACACAATTTTTTGCGTGTACTTACAATTCTTTACAATTCACAGCTTATTTTTCTTATTAACAAAATCTGTATCACCCCGTGTTCAATTATCCGACACCGTAATTTCAATATTTTTCTCAACATTTACAAATATAAAGAATACATTTTCAACTCACTTGAAAGTGGAACTCCTTCGTTCAAAATAATTTTTTTCCGCTGATTCATAATTTCAGATAAAAACCGTAAAAACTATTTCTCCAAAATAAATATTTCACGAGATAGTTAGCTTGTCCATTTTGAAAGTTTACCTGCATTAAATTGCACAATTTGCCTAGATGTCTCGCCCGCAACTTTCGCACTTCCATCCTATCCTTGTACACTTTTACCTTTGAACTTGCGCTTTTTGTGATTACGAAATTGTATGTACATCCATATAGATTTTAGGAGGTCTGCCTTGAAATTTATGATGCCAATAAGCAGAAAGTAAATACTGTCCCCGAATTTAGAAGATTAAGTTTGTTAGGTGCCAAATCGCAAAAAAAGGGAAAACTTTCTCAAAGCAAAAAATCGTGGGAGGCAGTTCTCGCAGCTTCTCTAGAATTTCCTTGCCAGTCGAATATCAGACACCGTGGGTATTTCAGTATCTAAAAGTCCATTGTAATTGAGTTTCGTTGAATCACTGATTATTATATGCGTTTACGGCAAGCAATAATTTTTTTCGAAATGATAACGGTCGACGGTGTGGAATATTCCGTGATTCGGGTACGTACGCGTCGGAATTATAAGTCTGTGCAGCCTCCTGTTCATTGCAGTTGAATATCATTCTCGTGCGACAAATAACAGACGGCATTTCGGATGATGGCAAAAGTAAAATATACGTATTTTACTCGTGAGTATCTTGTCAACGACAGCTCCAAACCAACTGTCTATTTACTTCTTACTGGTATAGCAATTGAAGAATCCAGAGATGGCCACTTTCAACTTTTAATACCCGCGTCACATCAGCTCGATGAAAGTCCAAGTCGTATCCACGATTCATCAGTGACTACTTCCATTGAGAGCACTTCATTCGAAGCATCTTCAGAAGAGAGTTGAATTAACGACAGTTCCGGTGATAATTCCGAAATCATGGAAACGTCAGGAGATACGGGAAGGACAAAAAGCTGTTCAGAATGTGAAGATGAAAACGGCAATATAAGGGAAACCCCGGAGCAGAAAAAACGTGCAATTGGGTCAACACGAAAAAACAAAAGGACTGCGGAAAAACAGGCACGAAAATCGCGACTAGATATGAAACTGAAGGAAGTAATTATGAATGCCTTAAATTATTTTCAGGCTGAAAAAGATTCTGGTGTAAGCAATGATGTTTCGCAAGTACACAAGCGGGTGGCTCAGTGCTTAGGGATGTCCGAACGCAGTGTGGGACGAGTTTTAAAAGAATTTCGCGAAAATGGAGGCAGTTTTAAAGAACTTCATTTCGCTAATGCAAACAAACGCATTGAATTTGACGACTTTACGAAGCGAGTAATCAGGAGAATAATCTTTGATGCATACATCAAAAAAAGTATTTCCGCCATCAAAAGCAGACATCAGCAGTTGCAGAATGATGTTCCTGATATACCAAAATTTTCCACGTCGAAGATGCGATTATTGCTGCTGGAAATGAAATTTAAATACAGCAAACTGAATCAGCGTCCATCTCATGGAAAACGAGCTGAGTTTTGGCGATTGATTAAGCAATATAGGGAGAATGACTGGCATATATTCTATCAAGATGAAACTTGGTGTGGCGCTAATCATTGTTTAAAACGTGGATGGCTCGAACACGTCCCAAAGAAAAATAATGACAACTACGATTATGACCGTGGGCATGTGCAGCAATACGGAGGATACCAGGGAGGCTTCGGCATTCCTTCAGGAGCGGGTCAGCGAATTATAATGCATGCTGTGCTTCATTGGCAAGAAGGAAACTCAGGATTACCACCAAGAAATGAATAAGACACACTTCGAAGAATGGTTCCGCAAAGTTTCGGTAAAGATACCGGCAACATCTGTCATCGTCGTCGACCAGGCACCTTATCATAGGATGCTTGACCCACAGTTCCGAAACCCCACTCGTGCTTGGAAGAAAGCAGCGATCACGGAATGGATGGAAAAAAGAAGAGTTCCCCTTCCGGTGGGTGTTGCGGCATATGACGTGTTTACAATAACAGATCTTTTAAATATGTGTAAGCCTTATCGGTATCCGAAATGCTATTTATTAGAAAAAATCATTCGGGAAATGCGAGGAGACGATGTTAAACTGTTTTGGATGCCCGTAGCTCATTGTGAACTCAACGCTATCGAGTTGATTTGGGCACATGTGAAGAGAAAAGTTGCTACTGAGAATCAAACGTTCAAGATAAACGATGTTCTCCAGCTTTGCCGAAACGCATTGAATTCCGTGTCACCTTCTTTGTGGGCAAAATGCGTTCAACATGTCCACAAAGTCGAAAATAAATACAGAGGGATTGAAAAAGATATGGATGAATCCCATGATCGGTACAACGGTCATCAACGTGTGGATTCCATTCTCATCAATCTACAGGAAAATGGTGATTCAGACGATTGGAGTGACAGCGAATCATCAACAGATTATGAAGATGAATCAGGTAAACAAATTTTTATCACATTTCAGTATTCCACAACGATAAAAGTTCGACAATTTGAAATTAAAAACTAAATTGAATATTTCAAAGTAAAAGCTTCTTAAATTCCAGAAATCTCACTTGTTATTAAATTTTAAAAATTATGATTTACCATAAAGATTGATTAGACAAATTTTTCTACAATTAAACAATAAGTTCACCTTCATTTTGACCGTCTAAATTGGAAAATAAATTTATTCTAAGCCTTTTAAATTGAATTAAATATTCTAAAAAAACGTTTAAAAAAAAGTTCTGTTAAATGGGAAATATAACAAATTTTTAAAAATATTTGTAATGCAGAAACTTTAAACATAAGCAAAATCCCAACTTCATTAAATACTAAGAAAAAATTCAGTCGCGAAGTATTGTCGTATGAAAACAATTCTAAATTGTCAATTATACTATTTTAAATTCAACCATTTTAATTTTAATCGCAAAATGGAAAGTACTTAAATTACTTTAGGTAAATTTAAATCGTTTAGACATCAAATTCAACCATTTCTATTTTCATCGCAGAATTGTAACTTATGATTGTAAAAAATTGCAAATTCAGCGTTTACCATGAAATTTCAGAATTTTAAAATTGAAATTGCTTATTTCTAAGATTTGAATTTGACAAATTATTGTCTAAATTTTGTATTGCTTTGAATTTATTATGGGGGCAATTCTTCTGTAATAAATTTTCTTCAGTTTTAGATGAAGTTTGGATTTGTTTACGTTCCAAGTTTCTGGAGTCTACATTTTTTTAATTTCTTCATATTTCACACTTGAAATGACTTTTTATTTTTAAATTTTTGTTTTAAATAATTAAATTGTAAAGGTTTACGCTCGAATAATTTTCTATTTTGAACGGTGAAAATGAAGGTGAATTTTATTTGTGATTTTAGAAAAGTTTGTCCAATCAATAATATATCAATAATAACTTTGGTGATTTCAATAATATGGAGGTGTATTTTTTCAATTATACGCGAGAAGACGCAATTTTGTAAGAACTATTTTTTGAAAAAAATTAGTCAAAAACTTTTTAAATTTATCAAAAACCAATTTTCAATCTTGATTTCTATGAAAAACCATTCATACTGCATCATTAATATAATTATCATATCGAAAATTGTTATAATGTTAAACCTTTGTAATTTATTTATTTCAGATACGACGTGAAACCAGACTCTCAAGAAAAAGTAGCCTTTCTGGAAAAAGTAGCCGGCGGACAGGACGGGTACAGCCCAAACGAGCGCAAGCTACCTGGATTACCTTCCCCTTCCAGGGGGCCCTTACTGCTCACGCATAATAATAACCTCTCTAGGCGCTCTCAGTCGTCAGGTTTCTCGGAGCGCGGGGTCTATTGTCGCTAATGACCCCAAATGACCACCGATTACCGTTCCAATTTATTCACTCAAAATTTAAAAATAACTCATGGAATCTATTTGGAAGTCATTTTTGGGAATGTATAGGCTTTCACGAGTCCAGGGGTGTGTCATTTCTCATCGACAGGCAAAAAATAGCCATCAACATTCCCTCGTTCAATCGTGAAAATATGTAGATTCGGAGTATTTCTATTTTCAGACAGAAATTTGGATTCAACATTATGAATAACGTAGTCATAAATAAATACCTTCAGAACAGAAAAGTGAAGCTCTTCATTATTATGAATATAATAGAAATTTGAGATGGAGCCCAAATTTCCTATAAATGAGCTGATGCTTTTCTATTTTCTCATTCACTTCTGATCAGTAATTTGAGACGTTCGTGAATATTTTAATTCTTTCTTGGAAGATGGCTTCTACCAACTTTCCCAGCGTCACGGAGGCGACATCTCAGCTAGGTAAGACACTTCTAATTGTGGAAAAATGTAAATTTCGTTTTGATAGAACTTTGGCTTCTAGTGAAGAGAGATGGAGATGTTGCAAAAAGAATTGTAAAGCTCATTTGCGTGTTTCGGTTGGACCTCTGCGAATTGTTAATATGGCCCAAACCAATTTAACGCATAATCACTCTCCTGAATCAGATCACAAATTGTTAATTAACGTGAAACGCAAAGCTGTTGAAGAAACTTGTGAAATACCCGCTAAAGTGCTAAACTCATGTATAGAAAAAGAACATCAGGGATTGAAAATTGAAGATTGCTACCGGTTGAAGAAAAAACTTTAACGGGCTCGTAGAAAATTATTCCCTTCATTGCCTCAGAATTTGAATGAAACTCACAAGAAAATTGGTGATTTCAATCCTAAAACCATATTCGAAGAAGACTTCATTCAACGTAACGATGAAAATTCAAATATTATCATTTTCGCGACCGAAAAAAATTTAAAGTTTTTAGCAGCATCAGAAAGTTTATATTTGGACGGAACGCTTGATTATTGTCCTCCTTTCTTCACGCAGATATTCACCTTACACGGCTATTTCAATGGTCATTACAGCCATCTAGCTTTTTGTCTACTAAAAGACAAATGCCAAGAAACATACGAGAAAATTATTTTAGGAACTCTCTAGGCTTTGCACGGAGAAAGGTTTTACTTTAAATTAAAAAAAAATTATTGATTTCGAAAAAGCGATTCACAACGCCGCAATAAGATTTTGGCCCAATGTTCAAGTAATCGGTTGTCGTTTTCACCTTTTTCAAGCTTGGTACAGAAAAGTACAAAAATTCGGTCTCGCAAAAGAATATAGGAACAACAGTTCTGAAATCGGAAAATGGTTACGCTCTTGCTACGATTTAATCTTTTTAGACGCGTCAGAAGTCAAACACTGTTTTGCTTATGACTTATTACCCATCATGCCCTTGGATGATAAACTACTAGCGTTCAGCCAATATTTAGGAAACACTTACATAAGTGACTCATCTTCATTTCCACCAAGAATCTGGGCTGCGAAAAGCGCAGATTTGACCAGATCAACGAATGCGTGTGAATCGTTCCATTCTGATTACAGCAATTCTTTTTATCACTCACATCCAAATATTTTCAAAGCACGATGCAAATATTATTTCTCGCCTTCAGTTTGTCGAATCAGTATGCTTCCATTATCTCGCTAGAGCTTAAATAACAGACATCACAAGACGAAATTACACAAATCCACAATTAGAATGTTTTATTCTTCTTACAGCTTCAAAAACATTGGCCCTCTTAAGGGCCACCAAAAGTTTCATACGATGGAATATTTTCTTGATCGTTCAAAACCTGCTAGTGAATAAGGAAGCAATAAAATAAAATTGATAATAGTCATCCTTCCCCTTCCCATGCTAACCCCATTCAAATTTTTGATAAGATATCGCAATACATTTTCAACAAATTATTTATTCATTCGTAAACCTTTCAAAATTATTAAAAAGCCTCTATTTTTTTTTTTTTGGTTCAAAATCTCCGAAAATCCACATTAACAAAAAAATTCAAACCTTTTAAGGTTTTAAATTATTTTTTAATCTTTTCAAAACTTTTAAATATCTCTTAAACTTACTCAAACTTGTTCTAAGTTAATAATTGTTAAATTCTTATTTATTCATAAAATTTTTTTAAATATTTTTAAATATTCTCTTCAAACTGATTTTTCAAAATGAAAGGCCGTGTCTAGGTTCACCTATGTTGATTTTTGTTGTTGGCTTTTGAGTCAGGTGAATTGAAAACAATTAAATTGTTTTAAACGTTTAGAAAATATGTTTTTTTTTGTATCTGATTGTATGTTTTAAACCAATTTTTTCATCAACTTACATTCATTTTTTTACAAATTGTTCACCCGTTACTCTTTAAATAATTCTTGGATTTATCAAAAGGGTTTCACTAAATTAAGTTGCTTTAGTAAATAACTCTCCTTACTGTGGGTGAACGCCTTCGTATTACTTCATTATTTAAATCTAATTTATTAATATTAATCTAGAGTGAAAAAAACGTCCCCCTAGGATAATTTCTTCAAAAAATGGATTAAAACGCTTCACGAAAAATTAAAAAGTCATTTCTTTCTTTCGAAATCGATTGGAATGAAAGCAGAAACATAGAATCTCTAACAACTCTGAATATAGTAATTGAGCAGAAAAGAAATTAAAAATTCACTAAAATGGCGGATCTATGACATAATAAAGAAGGGTGCCTTTTCACGCCTCGCCATGTCATGTGTTTTAAATAATCGTAACGATATAATGAACTAATGGCAGAAATTTCGATCTAACTGGATGACTTTTTCAGTGAAGAAGTTATCGATTTTCAGGAATGTCGGCAAGAAATATCGACTTACGGGTCGCTCCGGAAGACCGGAAGTCGGGAACAGCAGGACGATGGAAAGAAATGCACCCACGAGGAAAGTGATTAGGTAGAACGACCTCGTGCTGCACCCCATCACGGCATCACTACCGATGTTTACCACTTATGTAGTTCATCAAACACTAGTAATCCCTCTCTCTATACACGTTCAAGTATTGCTGATTCACCGTCACACCGAAACGAATCAACTATCAAACTGAGATTTCGTTTAACCCACGTGATATCAAATATACGCACATTGGTACCCCTTCAGAATCTTATTTCCACCTTTAATTCCCAACAACTTCATTTCCGATTTCCTGGCTTAATTAAATCTCTTCCTTGAGTTGATAAATTAGAACGGTAATCGGAGGTGCTTTAGATTCATTAGCGACAATAGACCCCGCGCTCCGTGAGACCCAACGACTAAGCGGGCCGAGAGTGGTGAGAGGGGTAAGGGTCCCACTCGAAGGGGAAGGTAACCCAGGTAGCTTGCGCTCGTTTGGTCACCGCCCGACAGGACTTGCTTCCTCGGTCACAGTTTTACCTGCTAGCCAGGCGGCCCTCTTTATTTCTTTAGTAAACTGGCCCCACGGCCAGAATACAATACCTATTGACGAAGTGTACCACCTACTTTTTCGTGGATGATATGGAAATGAATTGGAGGGACATGCCTTGTCCTTTGTACCTGATGATAAGCATAATACGATATATACATCTCGCTAATTTTGCACTTAGCTAATTACAAATATTGTATTTGCAGTTTGCGTATATTTATGAAAAGTACCTTCACTGAGCGAAGAATTCCCGTGTAGTTCGGGTTTACACCCCAATAGTTCGGGTGATTTATCTTTCTTTTTTTTTCACACGAAGGTTTGGCGCGCTTGCACTACTGAGACGTGCGCTCACCCCAACCATTCGGGTGCTCGCCTGAAATAGCAGCGGCCGAAGTGGTGGGGCGCCCGCCCGAATATTTGGGGAGCTTGCACGAATGATTCGGGACATTCGAGTCACACTGCATACAGTCCCATGTTAAAATATATGAACTTAGTAAAGTAACGAAGTGGCGCCATCAAGGGGAGATAGAATAAACTACAGGCCTATTCCGGTGACCCCTCGACCCCTCTTCCGCCCACGCACCAATTATAAAATATTTTTCAATTTAGAGTTACAGGAAGATTAACTTACGCAAACAAACCGTTTTATGCAGTATGAAAAAAAAACATAAAATAGCGCATGGTCAAAAATCCAATGAGTTTGTTTTTCATATTACATCAAACGGCCCGCTTGTGCAAACCATTCCTCCTACAACTCCAAATCAAAAAATATATGAACAGACACGTTAAGCTCAACACGTGATTATCAATCGAAGAATGTGAAATTTTATTAATGTTAGACAGGTGACATTACACTCGCTATTTACATGTTCGCCATGTTCGTATCTTCCCGATCTTCCCCTTCTTCCGCACAATCATCAAGACGGACGCCACCTAGGGGAGATAGAAATCACTGAAACTCGTTCAGAATTCGCCCTAAAGACTGTACCTAGTGTGATTCGAGTCGTCAACCGCGTTGGATGTTGCGCGTTCGACGTTTGCGCATGTTCGCTAATGGTCGCAGCTGATGAACATCAGGCTCTTCCCGAATGTCACTGTTTCTAGTCTATGTCGATTTTATTGTTCATGTGCGAGATGTCAGTGGAGTAAAGTGTAACTTGTTATCTGGTTTTTCTTTGGATAATCATTAACGAAGGTAAGAGAAATATAAAACATTATTCTTTCTCTAGAATTATTTCTGTATACCGGGATGAACGCTTTTATTGAAATTTTACATTTGATTTTTCGACTCATGTGCCAGCAAAGAATAATGTTTTATATTTCTCTTACCTTCGTTAATGATTATCCAAAGAAAAACCAGGTAACTAGTTACACTTTATTCCACTGACATCTCGCACATGAACAATAAAATCGACATAAACTGGAAACAGTGACATTCGGGAAGAGCCTCAAGTTCATCAGCTGCGGCCATTAGCGAACATGCGCAAACGTCGAACACGCAACCTACAACGCGGTTGACGACTCGAATCTCCCGAATCATTCGTGCAAGCTCCCCAACTATTCGGGCGGGCCCCCCACCACTTCGGCCGCTGCTGTTTCAGATGAGCACCCGAATGGTTGGGGTGATCGCACGTCTCAGTAGTGCAAGCGCGCGAAACCTTCGTGTGAAACAAAAAAAAAAGATAAATCACCCGAACCATTGGGGTGTATACCCGAACTGCACGGGAATTCTTCGCTCAGTGTAGGGCTAAATAGCCCTATAAGAAACAGGTGACACATATTACAATTAATTATTTTAAATTAATTATTGTATTCGAAATGTATTTATATTTCTTCATACACATTGCAAACTGTGATTTCATCTGCAGCTTTGAACATTTACATTGTTATCGAGACGCTCGCGCTCGATAAATAGGTTGTACAGATGCTTGTCTTTAAAAAATAATACGATGTAGACAAAATTGAACAGCATAGAAAGAAGTGGGTATGTTTTCCAACGTAATGTCAATAAAAAATACAAAATATTTTTTTCTAATTTAGGAAATTTTTTTTTTTTAGTAGACTACATTTGACAGGTCTGCTCCTATCAATAAGGAATTTGTTTACAAGACGTCAAAATGTCATATGTCATTCTAGTAGACCACTTCTTTATTGCGGTACAGATAAAATTAAATAATACAAAGTTCTCAATCTCGATTCATTTTCTATTGAATGCCACAACTTAAGAAATAATTGCATCTTACTAAAGAATGGTCCCATTGCATCTTTTCCCAATATCGTAGAAAGTGACAACAACATTTTTTTGAAAGTGAATAAACATTCACCTTTAATATATCTGTATGATAAGCTACATAATTCTAGTAACTTTAACATTAATTTAATATCCAAGAAAAGCGACAGACTTTTCTCTTGGCCCTTATAAGAATTGCATGCAAATATTCAGGTAAATTCAATAGATTAGCCTAACACAAATTTAATTTGCGGTTCCAAAATTATTAAAATAAAAAGTCCTGTTATTTACCTGCTATTAGAGAGAGAAGGTCAAAAGCCACAGAAGTAGAAATTGAAGCAATTACCTCCAGTTGGTTGACTGAAACACTAAAAAGATACATAAGCGAATTGTAAGTTTATTATTAGTATTACTTATATAATTCTTTAGTGTTCATATGTAGATATATAGTTTTTAACCTAATTGACTGAGATATTAAGGTTTACTCTACCGATTCGGATGAGGTTTCCCATCATATTTCGAGGTTCATCGAAAAATTTCAAAAAGTTTGTTTGAAAATATATAGTATATTAAGCTTATTTTCTTTTGAACCGACCTTCATATTCATTGATAAATCAATTTTTGATAAAGGGGTTCCTTCGGTCTTAGGGTCCGATGTAAAAAGCAAAAAAGCCATTTTAGGTGTCAAAAATCGATTATATTTCCGTAAGACCGAAGAATCTCATTCATCGAAAATTTATTTATAACGACGATCAAAAAAATGGAGAAACAATTTGGAATCTAAGCTTTAAATTTGGAGTTGTTTCATTATATATTTTTGGCCAATTAAAAAAATTACATTTCTTCTTTTATTCGGAAGATCTCTTGTAAGCTTTCAGCGGACCAACCCATTTTTGTGGCCAACAGAATTGATTTTTCATCAAATTAAATTTTCGAATTTTTCTCACCTACAACGAAAAATGCGAAAAAATGTTAAGCAAAAAGTTTGGTCGCTGAAGAAAGTTGTACCGTTTACTTTTTTTATATAATCTCAAGTCGTTCACGACTTTAAGATAGTCAGTCTGCCTGATTAGAAATGGATTTTTTCTATATTTTAATTTTTCTCACATTTTAAAGCAAGGAACAAAACAAAGAATGAACACAAACTTAACGGATGAAATTGACGACCAGGATATGGAAGAGGAAATTGAAGGAGAATCCGAAGAAGACTAACGTAAAGAAGGTTCATGTTAGGGAAGATGGTCCTTTAAAAAAATGTTTTTATTTCAAGTTTAGATCTTATTTATTTCAGAATAAATATTGAAATGTTTCGTTTTCAAAAGCTTGACTTTCTGCCTTTAAAATGAGTCATGGTCGAAAGTGGGGCGAAAGAAATTGGTGGAGATAGATAACACTTCTTGCGCGCGGCTTCTGCGTCCCGAGCTCCCATGCTTCGAAAGAGTTTGACAAACCCGCCGAAAAAATTAGTACAAATACTTGAACACTAGATGGATATCTTTCATACCTTTCTCGGAACAAAAGACATTGTCAGGTAATATAATTGCCAGTTAGTTTTTGGTCACAAATTGCTTTTATGCGATTTAGCTTCGGTTTATTTCGACGTCATAATACTGCAGGTTTACACTTTTCCGTATTTACTGTTATTATTTATTCTTATTTACTTTCCTCATTATTTAAAATAGAAATAATATTACTTGAATACTTGAAATAATAGTAACAAGAATTATCAATTTTTAATACGGATACGAGTTACTATATTTCGAACACTTCCCCACCTTCCGTGGTTGGATTCGCATTCTTACTCAGTGCTGCAACTTAGCTTTTTCTTCTGCTTAATTTTTTATCATGCCAAGAAGAACTAGCTTGGGTCGCCGTTGTTACAATCCTTTTTCTGAGGATAATCACAAGCGTGTTTCGTCCACTTTGAGAACAATTTCTGTAACTCTCCAAAAAAAGTATCCCAGTATACTGAGGGGATGAATGTCTCCGATGATGAGTGGTTTGAACATCCAGAAGATAAGATTAATATTTTTTTTCTTTTTGCATAAAAAGACGTTGCTATGAGTAATGTAAGTGTAGTATTATATTATGTATAGTTACGAACGATTTTTTTTTCTAGTGTCACTGGATATAATTAATTATAAGGAGAAGACGCTAAAGTACTTAAAAACAGTATACGAATAGAAGCAGAAGAATTTAAACGTATGTTGACGCTACTTTATTTGTATGTCTCATGTTTTTATATTTTTTGATGTTTATTTTAAAAAATGTTTCATTGTTTCAGAGAATGCAGCATTATCCATGCATGGATCCGATGTCGGAGAAAGTAGGGTATAAAGTAAGTACTATCAACAAAGTACTATTATTATTTCATTATTTATTTATTTTTATTCATTATTTATGATTTTATTATTTTATTTTTTTCAGGTTGAAGTCCAGAAAGGGTGCGACATTTGCATCAAGAGGGAGGACAAGCTGTACTTAAAAGCCAATTGGTTCCACAGACCCCGAGAGCTGACGAGGAGATTGTTCCAGTTCCTGATGGGACCAGAAGTCGACTTCTCCAATTTTTCTAAAATTGGGAAGGGAGGGTTCACCAGCATCCCTAAGAAAATTATTGACGTTGTTTGGGGTAAGTAATAGGAAAACTTTGTTTAAAATAAAATGAATTACTAGTAATCTAAAAAAAAACAAGAAAAAAATTAAAGGTGAATTTTTTGAGAAAATTAACTTATTAGATTCTTTGAAAAATGTACGCCAGTTTGGTTATTTTTTTATACAAATTCGATATGTTACGTAAGTTGTGTAAAATTTGCAATAAACCATTGTTCGCAAAATTGCAAGTAATGGTCTTGTTTTTTCTTTTTCAGAATTCGTCAGGAAACGTCACACGGACAAGGGCGGGTTCAATAAGCACCAATTTTCTCGCTGTATGTATGTGCAGCGCGTCAAGGAGTAAGGAGCAGAAAGAATCTCTTGGAGATTTTTCCGAGAAGAAGGCTGCTAAACTAGCGAAACCAGCGAAGAATATTGACAACGCCTCCAAGAAGACACCAAGTCACAATCACCCATATCAGTATCACCCAAATCAGTATCACCCAAATCAGTATCACACAAGTCAATATCACCCAAATCAGTATCACCCAATTCATCAAGCCCCCAATTTATATCCACCTACTTTCTACCCTTACCAACCAAATATTCCTGTTCCCAACTCTTTTGTCCCGATTGGTGCTTCTTCTGCATCAAATCCTCCCACAATGAATCCCTCCTCATCCAATTCGAATCCTTCGATGCCCAATCCTTATCCACCCTACTTTTACCCACAGTATCCTTATACAGCCGGTCACAACATCCCATCCACTCCATCCCAACTATGTCCACCACAACCACCACAGCCACCAGAACCACCACACTTATCACCACACTTATCACCACGACCACCACTACAAACTTCATCAACCTCTTCAAATTCATCAAACCCACCTAGCCCATCGAGCCTTGTACAATATGAAATATTGTAAATAAATGTTGTATAAATAATACAGATAATAAAATAATTGTGTAAATAATATTACTAATTAGTAATTAGTAATATTCATATTATACCAATAATATTATGAAATTCATGAATATGAATTTCAAATTACTGTTCAATCGAAATGAACATAGAAAACGGTTTAGGGTATAAATATATATGAGATAAAAATATGTATTGTGTAGAGGACATTTAAAATAGGAGAAAATCCTCTTTACTTAAATGTAATAAAGGCATTATTACTCTTATCTTACCAAGCCTTCCAGTTATTTAGACAAAAGGATTTTGTGCAGATGAAAAAAAAAGGAATCTAAAAAACTATAATTATGTCCCATACGAATGGAGATAATGAAGTACAAAATGAGGTTGTCTAAGAAATATAGCGGAACAAATACTGAAAGAAATTTATGGAGTTTATTGTACTGGAAAAAATAATACAATATTTTGGCATCTTTGGCCATTGGCCTTTTTTACTTACAACTGAAGACGATTTTCTCCCATTATAAATATCCTCGTTACATTATACATTTTTATCATATATATATATATATATATATATATATATATTTATTTATACCACATACTTTGTTCTATGTTTATGTTTATTGGACATCAATTTAAAGCTCGTATTCATGAATTGCATAACATTATTGGCATAATATTAGTATTACTTATTATTTAACTTACGCACATGCTACACTAGTTTTATTTCTTTTGATCTTTTTAATTATTATGAACTATGAAAACTCATGTAGGAGCTTTATAATGATTTTATTTCATTAAAATTTACATTCATTTTGTTATTGTAATGTAATTTATGTAATGTAATATAATGTAATTATAATTTAGAATTTCACGCCAATTTTTTATCTGCAGAAAAATTATTTTGTACGATTTTGTAGACTTTGAATTACGTGTACAAATATTATATTGTTTACTTTTAAAAACTTCAAAGTTTTATTGTAACTTTCAACAGAAAGAAGATGTTAAGTCACGTGTTTACAAGATGTGTATTCCACAAATTTTAAATCCCATCGGCTTTGCTGTTTTTGTACTGTTCGATTATTTTTATTAAGGTTATTTTATTTTACTTTCATACATTTTACTTTCCATTAAATGTTATTAGGTTTTCAGTTTCAGTCCATTCACTCATTAATAATAAACTGAATTTTACATGACTTATTAACATTTCAAAGTTCTATTCCATACTACATTTGAGTCTCCCACATATACCGAAATGTCCCGAATGGCCCCGAATCAAAACATCCATAAAAAATGGCTTTCAGGTAATGTCGTGCTCAAAATCAGATCTCTGGAAAAAAATATTTCTATGATTTTAAGAATGAAAATGATATTATCTGTGATGTCTTATGAAATAAAAAATATTATTTTTGTTGAAAAAAATTTCAAACTTATGATACGTAATTATTTTAACAATTTTGGTTTTTGTAATAGAATTTCTTCTTATCATCATTTCTTACAGGTTTAAAGAAAATGGCTGGGCTTTCATAAATCATGGCTTACTTTTTTCGGCAGAAACATTCCCCACAGCTCTGCTGTTTTAAATTTTAAAAATAGGTAAATAAAATCTCCAAATATAGTTATTTCTTTAGAAAATGCTTTCTTTAAAAAAAATTAATTTAATGATTTCGGCTAGAGAAAAGTAAGCAGTAATGTTTCAGAGAATATTTTTCTCATTAATAATAAACTAAATTGTACATGAAATATAAATATTTGAATGTTCTATTCCATACTACATTTGAGTCTCCCGCATATCCCGAACTGTCCCGAATGGCCCCAAACCAAAACATCCATAAAAAATGGGTTTCAGGTAATGACGTGCTCAAAATCAGGTCTCTGAACAAAAAGATTTCCATGGTTTTAACAATTAAAATGATATTATCTGTGATTAGGCATTTTTCAAAAATTGGTACGAAGCGATAATAAGAAAAAACTTCATTCCAAAATGAATTCTTCAAATTTCAAACCTAATTTTCTGAGTTTGTATTATATTGTACATATTTTGTAGTTGATATAGTGTAGCACTAATAATAAATAATAAACATTATAGAAAAACATTTTCTTCTTTTGCTAATTTTACCTACATTATTTCTAAGTGCAAAACGTGAAAGTACTTATTCAAGATATACAAGAATGTCTTGAAAACATAAAATAGTAACTCTTCAATACGAAACAGAATGTTTCGGAAATATAAAATAGTAAGTCTTCAATACAGAAAAGAATGTCTTAGAAACATAAAATAGTAAGTCTTCAATACAAAAAAGAATGTCTTCCATACGAAAAAGAATGTCTTCAATACGAAAAAGAATGTATTGGAAACATAGAATGGTAAGTCTTCAATACGAAAAAGAATGTCTTCAGTAGGAAAAAGAATGTATTGGAAACATAAAATAGTAAGTCTTCAATGCGAAGAATAATGTCTTCATTTCGAAAAAGAATGGCTTGGAAACATGAAGTAGTAAGTCTTCAATACGAAAAATAATGTCCTAAATACGAAAAAGAATGTCTTGTGGACAAAAACCGATGTTTCAGAGTCATAAAAGTCAGCGTCGCGTTGGGGGTCAAAGTAATAAAACAGGGGCTCAATTGCCCGTGTATACCATTAAATGAACGTCTCTAGTAGGACGGATTGTCAGCATACAGAGGCTCGAATTTTCAACCTTTTACCGCGCACGCTGATACTCAATTAAACATAACTTCTACAAAATGCAATGATTTTAGATAAAAAAAATATTTAAGCTTCATTTTTTAATTTTAAACATATTTTTGAGTTTTTCTCCAAGTGCGGCCGTTAATTTTTTTCCAAAATTATGTTTAAAAGAAAGCTTTACTTTAAGCCCGTCATCAAGACAAAATCTAAGACGAAATATTTTTACACGGGTATCGATGCGAAACTGTGTGTAAACTGCAGAAAAGAAATGTTTTAATTTGCATTGCTATCCCCTTTGTATTCCCATACTGATCCAACAATTGAAGATGCTTCAGTGATCAACGACAATGCACCTCGTATTTTCGAGAATGATATTTTAATGGAAAATGACGAAATCATTCCCGATCCTTCAACATCCAAGTTTGAAAGATTTAAAAAAGATTGTTCTGATGAAAATCATCACGCCGGTATGGAGGTTCTTGAACAAATAAAAGAAAAATTTCAAAAATCTGCAAGTAATTCTGAAAAAGTGTTACTTTTAACTCTTCCTCCGAAATCTTGGGGCTGCAGAAGATTGGATAAAGAAGTTGGCGCTTCCGAACGCCAAACTAGAAAGGCTAAGAAATTAGTAGCTGAGAATGGAATTTTAACTTCTCCTAATTTAAAAAAAGGTGAAACTTTAGATTCCGAGATTGAAAATTTGTTGAAAAAATTTGACCTTGATGAGAATAGTCGTATGATGCCTGACATGAAAGATTTCGTTTCCGTAAGAAAAGATGATGGCTCCCGCAAGCACGTTCAAAAAAAATTAATTCTGTGCAATCTTTCTGAATTATATGCCAATTTTAAGACTCAGCATCCTACAGTTAAAAGTTGCTTATCAAAATTCTCTCAGCTCAGACCCCGAAATTGCATACTCGCTGGAGCCAGTGGTACGCATACTGTTTGTTTTTATTTCCATCACGAAAACGTCAATCTAATGCTTGATGCTGTAGATTTAAAAGAACCAACCTGCGAAAAATTTTCTCCCATTAAGACTTATCATGATGCTATGAACAGAATTATGTGTAGCGTTCCGACTTCAGAATGCTACTTCAATGAATGTACAGCGTGTCCTGGTACAAGCGCACTTAAGGACTTTGTAACATCAGTTCTCGCAGATCAATGTATTGACAGGATAGAATTCCAGACTTGGCAACAAACTGACAGAAGTACATTAGGCACGGAAATAACAGACGCAGTCAATTTTGCTGAACAGCTTTGCGAACGCTTGTTTAAGCTTAAATCTCACTCTTTTACAGCCTTCTTCAAAAACCTTAAGGACACACTGAAAGCAGGAGAATTTCTTATCCTTTGTGATTTCGCTGAAAACTATGCCTTTGTAGTCCAGAATGCAGCTCAGTCATTTCATTGGAATAATTATCAAGCTACCATTTTTACTGTGGTAATTTATTATAAAGAAGACAACATTCTAAAGCACCGCAGTCTTTCTATATTATCAGACTGTTTAACTCATGACACAATTGCTGTGTACGAATTTCAAAAAATTATTAAAGACTATTTGAAAGAGAATTTTCAACCCAAAAAAATTATTTATTTTACAGATGGAGCCGCCCAGCTCTTGAAAAATAAGTATAACTTCATCAATTTGCTCCACCATGAAATGCATTTTGGTATTCCAGCCGAGCGGCATTTCCACGCAACGGCGCACGGAAAAGGCCCTTGTGATGGTATTGGGGGAAATTTAAAAAGACTCGCAGCGCGTGCTAGCCTACAAGCGTTGTCTAAAGATCCGATTTTGACTGCTAAAGCCTTGTATCAATAGCCTAAGAAAAATTTAGTTGAAACTTTAGTATTATTTAGTCACAAAGAAAATCACACCATTACTACTCGAGAACTTAAGAGGAGATTCGCATCAGCAAACACAGTGTCTGGAACACAAAAATATTACTCTTTCGTAATTTTTCGTTAGGCAAGGAGAAATAATCATGGAATCTGGTAAATCTCCTTTTTTCACAATAAATCTACTATTATACTTCCGAGTTTATATTATAATATAATATTATGCGATATTTTAGAGACGGAAGGCGATTGGAAAAAAGAAATGGACAGACCATGTTCGAATGAATAAACTGGGAAAGACAAAGACGCATCCGAAGCAAGCAAACAAGTAGAAAATGAAGAGGTAAAATATATAGTAAAGTCAATTTGAAGAAATAAACTTATTCGAAGTATTTTTACTTGTCTCGTAACATTTTTTTTATTTTAGAGGAATATAGTCAACTTAAAAAGGCAAGCCAATATTGAGGTGTCTGTTGAGTTAAGAGACGACACCAGTGTGAAAAAATTGTATTAATTGCGAAAAATTAAACTTAACATTAGAAGAGAGAGAGAGAGAGACGAGGAAGCTTTGAATATGGCGTCTGTCTTCATGGACAAACACTCATATATTAGAAGTGTATTAAATTTTCGATAATTGCTGACACTGTTTATTTAATTCACTTTAAACTTCCATGTATCTCAAAGAAACGTTTTTTTAGATTATGTGCAAGTTATTAGAGGAAAAATGAAGTGGACGAAGGTTGATGAAAATGGACTAAAACAAACATTAAGGGACAAGATCAAGGAAATAAAGCATAAGCGCGCTAAACTAACGAATACGAACTTCAATCCATGATGTGTAAATGTTTGATCTGAAATTACTGAATACACACTATTTTGATGTTAATTCAAAAATTGTTTTTCTTTTCTGGAGCCTGCTTCAAGGAACCAGCTTTCCCAGAGGAAGAGGCGTTTTTCATACCTGGGGCATTCATTTAATCTTGTCTCTTCAAGGAACCCAGTTCGGGGAACTTAAAATACTGTAAATACTTGCCTGAAGAAAATGTGTTGTTCACACCTCGGAGATTGAATTAATCTCGTGTCCTCAAGAAACACACCAAAGGACCCTAAAGTACTCTAAAAACCAGACATCCCCGAAGATGTTTTTTTTTTAACCTGGGGCATTGGTTCAATCTCGTGTTCTCGAAGACTCCTCTCCAGGAAACCTAAAGTACTGTAAAAACCAGACTTCCCCGAAGAAGATGTGTTTTTGGCACCTGGGGAATTGGCTGGATCTCGTGTCCTCGAGGAACCAACATTTGGTGCAAGGTTTTTTACGTGGGTAGCATAATTTTCTCAAAGAAGATGTTGTTCGCATAACTGGTGCAAGGGTGTGATGTCCGGAGTGTGATTTCCGAGAGTTCAGGTCATCACCGGAAGTCAATCTTAGTCCAAAATTAGTTTGTAGAAATGTATGTAGAATTTGCGTATGGAATTTTCACATGGAATTTCCGTAGAAAGCTTTCCGTAGAATTTTTTCACGTGGATAATTCTCAACAAGTGCTCTTTCCAGAACACAGTGACGGCATCCACTCCTAAAGTTAAGGTGTATTACCAAAATATCAGAAGTTTGAATAGTGAGTTAGATATATTGAATAACTCTGTTTTCAATTTCGCTATGATTTTCTAGCATCCACTGAAACTTGGTTGAAGGCTTCTATTTATAATAGCAGGAGACTTTAACATTCCTAATTATAAAAACCATATAAAAGATGTCGAATTTGTTAAAAAATCAGCACTGCTAACGTCCTTTTGCCAATTTTTTTAACTACAACAACATAATTCAGTTGAAAATTGCAACAACAGATACTTAGACCTTGCAATAGCGAACGCCTTAATTGAAGTTACTAGAGTCATCGGTCCGATACTACCTGAGGAAAAGTACCATCCTTCTTTCAGTCTAATTTTTTGCTTACGTCAGGAGAAAACCTCTAAAATATTCGTGATTAATTTTTTATCCAAGAGATATCATTTTAAGAAAGCAAACTGTATTAACTTGTACCTTGGTCTAAATAACACTGATTGAACAATTTTAAAAAGGAGGTATGTAAAGACAGTAAAGAAAGTAGCCAAGCTTCTGCGAAATTGATTTTTTATAAATATATAGAAAAAACTACCGAATCAAGTATTTCTTGGATGACTTTTTGGGTCAGTTGATTAATTAGAGTATATATTGTATATACTAGTCGCTATCACATTATTCCTTCTAAATGACGTCACATGTTTCTGAGATAAACTGGAGATGTGGAAATTCGTCTACTCAGATGTTTGTATTTCATCATCCTTTTTTTCCTCGTTCAAAGTCCAACCTTGAAAACACGTGCCGATTAAATTTCCTTTACCTTAAAAGATAGTAAATTAATCGAGATATGTATGTATGTATGCCATTAAGCCATTTCCCTTTCGGGGTAGGCGTGACACTACCCGATTCGGGTAGTGTTTCTAGGTTGATAACTTGTAGTAAATAACTACAAGTGTGGGCTCACCACACCCACGATGTGCCAACAGCACTCAGTTTTCTCGAATGGTCACCCATCCAAGTGCTAACCGCGCCCAACGCTGCTTAACTTCAGTGATGTGACGAGAACTGGTTTTTTCAGCGTGGTATGGCTGTTGGCCATAAAAAATTTTTCCTTAAAAAATTAAGATCAGGAACTGTCTACGGATACGCAATTTTCCGTAAGACTCACTTCTTTCCCATCTTGTGCAGGGTTAAATATAAGGAAAATTCCGTAATTCTAGACAGATTATTAAGTTAAAGAATCAGGATTACGCGAAAAAAATTCAGATAAAGGATGAAATAGGGTTAGGTTATGACTCGGTGCATTTAGTCACATCGTAGTAAAGAAAAACCTAATGGACAAATTGTACTTTTTAAGGTATGCGTTTTTTTACTATGCACTTACATATGAAAAAAATTTAACAACAAAAAATTCGACTTATTTTGGACCCCCAAAAAGCAAAAATAGGCTATTTCTAGGATAATTGTTAAAAACATCTTTAAATAAGGATTTTTTAGACACAAATTCGAAATATCGCAATAATCTTTTTTAAACTGACCGATTTGTATAAAACTCAATTTTTCAGGTTTCCTGAGTGCAGAAACTGAAAAATTACACAAAAATTCAAAACTCAAAACAGCGGGTCCAAAATTACTACTAGAATTTAAAAAACAAAGTGCTTTGTTCTAAATTCAGCATATTGGATCCCCCATTTTGAATTTCCATTTTTCAATGCGATTTTTGGAATTTGTTCTCGAGAAACCTTTCAGTGATGATTTTTAAATAGATTGGATTATTTCACAACTTTTTGCAAAACTTGTGAACACCATTTTTTTATTTTTGTTCCTCAGGGTTATCAATACAAAGTCCAAAATTTATTTTTATTTTCTGAAATTTTTCGCATCCAAATGTACAAATTATGACAAAAAGTATTAGAGATTGAAAGGTGTGTTATGTGTATTCAATGAGTCCCCACGGTTTGATTTAAGACCATTTATTACAAAGATAAGCCGCTCCTGAAGTTTAAAGAATTATCTTATGAAAAATGTAATTTTTCTCCAACTTTAGGTGAAAATATTATATATAAAGGAAACGAAATTATAAAATCGTGGACCACATGGCTCTTTGAAATTTAATGTACTTTCATTTACTTCTTTGAATTGAAAATTTGACATAATATTAAAAAGTAATTTTGTTGCCTCTAAATTGTACATAATAATACCATAAATCTAAATTATTATTACGAATTCAGAGGTTTGGAGGAAAAGGGGTGATGAAATACATACAGTTTAGGCGGAGAAACGAGATAGCGATCAAGGTTTATAAACTGAAATATGACCAAGAATATTCAGTAGTTCCACTCGTATTGAAATACTGAATACGTGAGTTTCCTCTATTTCGAAAAAATGAGGACCTCGTTTGGCAGCATCCTGTGTTTTATCTTCGCCGTTTTCCCTGATACTAGTGGTAAAGATAATATCCACAATTCAAAGTGTATTTTTAATTACATTATATTTATTTCTTATCCGACATTATTCAAAAAATTATAACTCTTTTCATACCAACGTACATAGTGCTCTATAAATTTAGTAGTGGATGACATTTCACTAATTATGTACTGGTAGAATACTATTGAATGAATTAGAGAAAGTTTAACCAATAAAGATTAATAGAAAGACACTGTTTCGATTACTCGAAATATTTACTAATGTGTTAGTGAAAAACTACTTATTTATTAGTGAAAATTTAGTGATCTATTTAGGGTTGTGTAAATTAACTAGAAGAAGGTTGTAGAAATGGCGTCATGACTCATAGCTTTTCACATTCTAAAGTATGATAGAGACCATCATTTGAAAATTGCTCTTAAAAATCAAGTTTATGAATAAATTTGATACTTTCTTATCTTATCCATGTACCAGTGGAAACCTCGGTAGAGGGAACGTTCGATAGAAATCTTTGTCTAAACTAGGAGCATCGTTTTCGACATGCACTTGAAATTTCAATTTTTTGAAATTTAAGACGAATTTTTTTAAAAGTGGTTGTGGAAAATATTTCAGTTCTGATCGGAAAATAGTTGAGAGATATTCCAGATAGGAAAATCAAGAAAAATATTTGTAATGTTTGCACCTTTGGGTTAAACTCATTTCAGACGAACCGTGTAGGCCATAGAACAAGAAATCTTTCAGCAGGAATCTCTTCTCATGATATGAAAATAATTTTATGAATAAAGTAATTTTTAGTTTTCAAAAAGATTTTTAATTGAACTTGGGGCCTAGAATTGTTTTTTTGTTTTTTATATACAACAAATTTTGTTCTCTAATTCTCGCTACCGTCAACATATTTTCAAATTATACGAAACCAAGCACGTTTCATTTCAGGCTGACTCACTGGACTCGTTAGTAAAGCAATGCGAGTGACAGTGGTGCTAATGGACCGCGACTTTTTGAACTGCGCAGGCGTCGCGCAAGGGTGGAGTAAGGAAGAATACTAAGGTTCTCTTCGTCACTCCTTCTTTACGCGACGCCTGCGCAGTTGAAAAAGTCGCGGTCTGTTAGCACCACTGGCGAGTGAGTCCTGCTTCAGACGGTTTAGAATGTAATTGACCTAAAATCCATTATACCATATAATTCCAATTAATCTTCAGCTTCTGTCAATTTTTGTAAATAATATTATACAATACATTTCCGCCAGGGGAAGGAGCCGAAACGTAATTTAAATAACATATATTTTAATTTCAGTTTCGAATTAACAAACATTAATATTATATCAATAAGTAACATAAAACACATTAGGTGTTCTGACCACGGATAGAGGCAAGAACTGAAATTAATTGGCCATAAAATTCATTGAATCTATAAATAATTACCTGGCCACGGACAGGGGCCGGAACTTGAACTAATCGAGCATTAATTGAATTAAAATTTAATTAAATTAATAAAATTTCAATCAATTAATGAAAAATTGTACCAAAGTAAAAAATAATTTGAGAATATATAGTACAATGGATTTTATGTCTGAATCACATGGTAGTCAAGGGGTCGGTTTGACTATGAATGAAAGAGCAAGGCAGCATCTCAGGGATGAAGGATTTGTATCTCCCAGATTGTTATGGGTTGGAATTAAAGTAGGAATCAGAAGATTATTCACCATAGCGTGCTACGCCCCAGTTGATGATGATCCGAGCGAAGTAATAGATAAAATAAAAAAAAATTCATTTTACTAGGAGACATGAATGGATGGGGTGGAGTCCAACGAGAGGGTACGGACAAGGCTCTAGGTAATTGCGGAGATCCAAAAGGGAATGATAACGAAAAAAAGATTAGTTAGCTTATGGTTAGAAAAGGGCTTATTTATTAAAAATAATTGGTTCAGACATAAAGTGATCCATATGTATACCTGGTGTAGAGGAGATAGTCACAGTATAATTGTCTTCGCAAAATAAACTTAGGTCAGGGATGGAGAATAAAGAGAACCAAAAAAAAAACGAAGCAAACGGGAATCAAGATTGAGAATCTACAGAAACCGAAAGTGCGAATAGATTTTTAAAATAGGATAATTGAACGTATAGATGAGGCAACTTGGAAGGCGTTAATAAACAATAAAGATGAAGAGAGCGCATCGGCTATGATCCAGAATGTCATTGTTAGGAGTATGAATGAAGTGCGTGGTATTGTGGTTGTAAGTAGAATGTCTGGTGATGCGTGGTGGAATGATGAATTCCAAGCAGTTGCCCAAAAAAAGAAAGAAGCGTAGAACAGAAAGCTGAACAGACACAGAAAGATGAAAGTAAAACTACTAGTGAAGGACAGTAAAGATAAAATCGAAACAGAAGAAGAGAAGAAAATGTGAAACGATTTTTAAGGAAGCAAGAAACTGTTTTATAAACGAGCATTGAGCAATATGAAGGAAGGTAAAAGTACACAGTTAGTCAGCATAAGAAATAGCAAGGGTGAAATGCCATATGATACAGATGGGCTACTAGATTCTTTAGAAAATTCAAAACTGGTAAGGCTGCTGGCGTGAAATAATTATGAAATGCTTAACTACTGTGGCGACTTCATGCCTCACAGGTTGTGCGAACTAATAAATTTATGTATCGAGATGGGAGTAATTCCTGATGACTTGAAAAAATAAATTACCTTACCAATATACAAAGAAAAGGGAGATAATAGCAACTGCAATAGTTACAAATGTATCAGCTGATTAAATACCGCGAGTAACATATATTCGAAAATACTTATTCGTAAGGTAATGTAAATAACAGAAGAAAAGGTATGGAAAGTCCAAAGTGGATTCGAGTAAGGATGATCATGTACGTATCAAATATTTAGCTCAAGACCGCTCACGGAAAAGAGTTTGAGAGTAAAGAAAAAAGTTTTGTGTGCATTTGTTTACCTAGAAAAAGCATTTGACAAGTTCGATAAAAGTAAACTTTAGGAATTCATGAAAGTGTACGGAATCAATTCATGGCTCATACAAGCAATAAAAACAACATATGCAAAGTGTTAGGCAAGGATGCGTTATGTCCTCGTGGCTGTTTATTATATTCATGAACAAGTATCTAAGAATGTCACCCTTCGACGAAGAAGGTGTGGCTCTGGGAACAGTGAGGGTACGGGGGTTAGAGTTCGCAGATGATAAGATTGTTATGGCAGAATCAATCGATTTGAAAACAATATGCAACATTGTCCTAAACGATGAGAGAATAGAACAAGTTGATAAGTACGTATATCTTGGTAGCCTATTAACAAATGAAGGCAAAATAGATGGACAGTTAGATAGGCATTTAAACGAGGGTAGAAGGTTATCGGTAGAGCAGGACCCATTATCAGGAGTAGAAATATATCAAGTAAAGCTAAAAGGGCAATACATAAATCTATATTTATACAGACTGTGTTAAACCTCAAAGAATGTGGTGTAGAGGAAACACTAGTGGACATATGTAAAAGAAATTCTTTAAGATGGTTTGTGGATGTTGAGAGAATGAAGACCCTAATTCGAAGAGATATAAGAAGGCATAGAAACACAAGAGCTTGCATGAGAAAATGCATGGACGTGAAGGGAGCCAACACAGGAAAGTGTGGTGGTAAATAGTTTATAAGAAATGAACGAAGAAGAGTGTCAGTGGAGTGAATGACGCCAGAAACAAAAGACCTTGGATAATAATGGGCCCAAATAGGACGCTTCACATTATGGCTTTGTGAGGCTCTTCACTTGGGGTGATCGCTAGAGAGATTGATCAGAAACCAGGGTCGGGGCAGTGTTGCGGAACGAAAGTGTTGTTTAAATAAACAACACAAGAATTCTAGATCAATCTACAAAATCCATGCCCCCTCTCCTACATTATTATCTTTCTCACCGAATGAGTCACGCTTACCCCGAAAGTGATATGGCTTAATGGTATAATAATAATTGCTAAACCGTCCAAGGCAGGACTGACTCACATTGCCTGACTGACGAGTCCAGACTTTTCTAGGTCTGTTTGAGGTCACTTATACCAGATGGTATCAGCTGACATGCGCAGGGTTTGGGCGTCAGAGATTCCACTACTTATTCTTGGAATTTATGAAGGAATTTCTTAAAAAGGTTCTACACTAGGTATATGTGTCGTTCCAGATTTCTAGAAACATGTAGAGTTAATTTCAATCTGGTCGGCATTCTATGATGATTCTTGTAGCTGAAGATCAGCAGCTGTTTTGAGACTAGCAGCAGATAGTAGATGTTAAGGCCATAGAATTCTAATGGCTAAAGATATGTCTGGAATGAGTCTGTCGGTTCTAAGAGTCTCAAGTAAAGAACCATTGGAGTCTCGAAGAAGAAAGAATCATTAAAATCAAAAATCCTAAATCTAGCTCTAGTCATGGAGTTACCATTCCGCAACCGCAGTTTCTGACCTCCAATACGAAATCTCTAAATTTACGCTAAATTTCTTAACATTAGCCAAATTTTTGTAGATTAGGATTCGTAAGTTGCGAGAATTTTTTAACGTTACAGGTTGCGTATTATCTGAAAAGCTATTGACACAAGAATCATAAAAAAACAACTAGACCCTAATTCCTATTTAAAAAAATCTTCTTTACAATTATGATTCTTGGGTTAATTAAAACCAGATATCTTTCGAAAAACCATGAAAGATGTCATTTTCTTCATAAAATACATTATTTATAGAATAAAGAATATGATTTAATAAATTAAATTATTGTAATAACTAATCTCCAACTCATAATTTCATTACCAGGATCGCTTTGGCCATTTAAAAGGAGACCCAGAGAAAAGAACGCAATTCATACTATACCCCCTGTACTTGGTCATACTATTTACAAAAGTTGTATAAGGGACAGTCCATTTTCAATTGTACTTTCTGGCTATTGGGATGTTGGAATGGATAAAAATTACGAATATGTCCTTGGATTGCTCGACTATGCCAAATGGGGAAAAAGAAGGGTAGATATCTTGTCTCCGTTCGTAATTCCTGTCGAGAATCAGCCAAATAAGTATAAAAGAGTTAAATTACACATGCATGAGGGCAATGCCTATGAGATTATACCAATAGGCGAGAACGATCCTCTGAATGATCTGTTCTGCAAACCATTCAATAGAGCATACATTCGCAAGGGGCAGATACTCTAAGTCAAAAAGCTTATCGAATAAAAATAAAAAATCTGACTCGAGAGTATACATGGGCAGCATTGACAGTAAAGTGGCCTATTTTTTAAATAAGAGACACCGTTTTTGTCACATTTAAACAAATTCACGCTTATTTGGACCATTTTGTACGAAAATATACTGTATGTTATGAACAAAAATCAGAAAAAATAATTGTAATACACATGTATCTAGATAACAATGTAAATACACAATATGTATTGTAATTTTTTGTTCTGATGTGTATGTATATTTACGTTATTTCATTTGCGTATCTATATCACTTTTTGTATTATTTATCGGTCATGCGATCGTGCTGAAAGAAAAAGTTTTCATAGATGGACAGAAATTATAAAGGTTTATATTTTGATGAATGAATGGATGCAGAAAAATGTTAAGCCTGCGGTGTTTCGTCTTCTGTGTAATTAAAAGAGATTTTTATATATTTAGGTCCGCTCCAATAGCTCCCCCCCCCTCACTACAATCAATTTGAATATCTATCTATAAGGATGTTAATGGGCTCAAATTATGTACTACTAATAAAAAATGTTGCACCGTAAGAATGACCGAGTTATAATTTTTTATTTTTTTATTGTTGACTCAATACCAAGTATGAAAAAACTCTTTAAAATATGATACCTACAAACAATGATAAGAAATATAAGATATAAGCTATTAGGCACTTTATTTTCAATAACTCAAAATGTATGTAACACTGAAAATAATGTTCAAGTGTAAATATTTGCTACTGTAATATGTCAGAACTAAAATCGATGTATAATTCAATTAAGAAAATAATTAAATGGATAGTAATATTTTAAATTTCTGGCCAACATTCATCACTGCATTCTGCACCCTGAAATTTCTGTCGGCAATTACTTTTCTTGTTGGTGCATATGAGTGCATTTAAAATACTTTTGAACCAAATAAGTACAATCCAGTTATATTAATTATGTTGGGATGCACAAACACCACGTCACCAGATCCTCAACCGGAAATGCATGAAGTTTTCGGAATTTTCAAAGGAATGAGAATTGTTAAAATATTGATGCATTTTAGCACATTTGAAACTTAGTCCAATTAGCCGTTTTCGATCTAATTGCACTCAGTTTTCAAAAATTAAAATCGTTGATCATCGCTTTGAGAAGTTTTATTGCGTCAACATCTTGCGCAATTTTTAGTATTTTGCGAAAATGTTGGTTGTAAATAACAGTCTAAGATCCCACTGGAAGAAATGTACCCTCATCTTTTTTTTCATCAAAATGTAGAAAAAGTTAATGATCATCTATTGCTTAATGCATCGCGGTCAGGTTTCCTATGAAAATCCCGCTGCAGATAATGTTAACAAATTATTCAAAAATTAATTTCATTTTGGAAATTACCCTTACTGCTAGACTGCTTGAAATCGTGGAATTTTTATGAACAATCTACTCTGATATGTTTTTTCAAATATTTTTTGAAAAAACGAAGCTCGAATTTTTCCCTACACGATGAAATAAGGTTGCCAAAGTAATACCGTGCGACAGACAAGGACGCCGCCTGGCGGCAGTGGCCCCTGGTCAAAGACGTCAAGAAAACATTGTGTTTTCATGCTATTTTGACAATTGTATTTATTTGCAGTATCGATATTTTTTGTCCCATATTTAAAAATAAAAGTTAAAATAGAGCGGAAAAAATTTGGGAAAATATTAATAAATATAAAAGGACAGTGTGTGGTAAAGCATAGAGTGGGGAAGAAAAAAAAGTTATTATTGGAATAACAAATATCGACCGGCAATCAAGCGTTCTGCATTATCAACAGTGCTGACACCATGGATATATCAAATATCAATTTGTTTATTTGCACCAAACCACCAAATATTATCAAGTGTAATTTTTACAACCGATGTTTGCATCATTTTCCTCAAGACATGTGAGCCAGAACCTCAAAAATGTTTAATTGAGAACATTGAAAATTGGTTACAGAGTTCTACAGCACGGTCGGTATTATTTATTCATTACATTTTTTTCTTCAACATTTCGAGCCAAATGTTGTATACAAACGCAGATTACAGTTTCCTGATGCTTTCTCCAAAGTTTCAATTTGATATTTCATTTTGTGTGGGCATGAGTCGTTGCACAAAAAATGCCGATATTGCTCGGGTTTTAATTTCTTTAAAAATTTTTTTTTCTAAATTTTGAGCCAAATATTGTATAAAAACGTACATTATTATTTCCTGAGGCTTTCCGCAAAATTTCAACTCGATATCTCATTCGGTGTGGACGTGAGTTGTTGCAAAAAAATTATCGATAATTTAGGTCACGTGACTCATGTATAACATGGCCTTAAGGGTTTCACGAGGGGTCGACCACTACGATATTCATCGTACACTCACTCAATATTCCCATATATTCTTGATATTCCGAAATATTCTTCATATTCCCAAATATTCCCTCATATTCCTACATATTCACACATATTCCGAAGTATTCCTAAATATTCACAAATATTCTGAAATATTATATTCCCCAATTTTCCGATTCTTCCCTTCCGTTCACCGATTGTATTCGTATAGGATCCTATAGCTTTTTATCTGGAGCCTTTGCCGATGTTTAGTCCATGCAATGAATAAAACATTTTAGGTTATGTAACTGTGTGCTTCGTGTTTATTGTTAGTGAAGCCGGTAAAAAACCAAAAATTTGTTTAGAAATGGTTTTTCGTTGCAACTGCGGAATGATTTAGAAGGTCTTGGATATGATAACAAAAATTTGCTCTCAGAATTTTGTGAGAGTAAGTCAGAAGCTACTTTTAAGAAGATAGAGGAATTCATGAGGTCCAGAATGTCTATTATCCTAGGAAGCTCCGAAAAAGAAGCATATTTTGAAAACTTCAAAACTAAACCTGCATTTTTTTAACTTCCTCTCCTCACTCCTTGCGGACAAGCTTGAACTTTTGACGCTTCCCCCCGTCTCTTCTGTCCACGTGGACTTTTTTCATATTTTATACCAATATGGATATTTTTGATATTTAAAAGCTACGAAGCCAAAAGAAGTTGTGAATTGGCTGAAAATTCAGTTTTCTTGAAAACATAAGCTTCATGGTACAAAGTGGGAAGTCCAAACAAAAGACATAGGCATCAGACTCACTATACTATTGACACTATTTCGCACTTTTTTGAGCGACGACACTATTTTGCTACAATTAAAAAAAATAAAATAAACTAAATATACTATTTTTTACGATTTTTTGCTAATGCCACTATTTTTTTATTTGACCTTGGAAAATATTTCTCAACTTCTTCGCTAATGGCTAAAATAATATGTGCGCCAATGCAACAAATTACGGCATACCGGAAAATTGTCTCAGTGACTGATTAGTGGCCGTACATAAATTACGCAAGTTTTTTTTTTAATTCTGTACCACATACCTCCTTTGTTAGTTATATTTTCAAACAAAAAGAGGAATTGTTAAGAAACATCAATTTTTAACTGAATAGTTGAATTTTTAACCATAAAGATGTATTTTATACTAAAAAGACGAATTTTCAAAATAAGGCCATACATTCTCAACTAAATGGTTTGAATAATGGATTTGATGTTAGTCCAAATTTTATTTGAATAATTTGTCGTTTATATTTGCTTCGTTTCTAAAATTTTAAACTAAATAATTGAATTCTTATACTAGAAAAATCAATTTAAACAAAAAATGTAATAGTTAAATTTTCATTTAAGAGAATTAGTTTTAAATAAAGAAGACGAATTTTCTACAGAATAGTTGAATTTTAAGTTGAAAAAATTATGTTGATGTGGCTAATAGATGGAAGTGGATGTCTAAGGAAGCTAAGAAATATGGTATTTCCATTTTGGGCTATTTCTCAGACGGTGATACTCGACTTTTAAGTAGTATGCAGAAATACAACTTTTCCATCGAACAATCAGGGAAGTGGCCTTCGAGGTGGCCATGGTTCAAAGCTTGCGAGTTAAGTTCCACGATTTGTGTGCAAGATCACATTCATATTGGTACCAAATTAAGAACAAAATTTTTGAAGACTTCTATATTATAACCTTTAGGTAATTTCCTAGTTTCACCTGCGCATGTCAGAGACCTAATAAGGACAATCAGCAAAGATCAACATAATCTCTCCGAAACAGATTTGAATGGTATGTATAAAATGAATTTCAGATCAATGGAAAAGATGTATCAAGAAAGTGTCGGAAATCTGTTGAATGATCAGATTACTGGAAGCACTGGTACTGCTACTTATCTAGAAATGAGCAGAGATATCATTTCCTCCTACATGGACAAAACTTTGCGTCCAGAAAAAAGAATTTTCCTTATTTGGCGATGGATATTTTTTCTTCGATTCTGGCGAAAATGGCTTAAAGATAATAGCTATTTACTTAAAGAAAATTTTCTGACGACCAACACTTACATGTGCATTGAAATAAATGGCCATGCACTCATTCAAGACGAAGACGAGTGATGTTGACCAGTATTAACAGACATTAGTAATGAAGAACAATTTGAAGAACAGGTTGATATCAATGTAACGGAAACTGAGGGTCAAGATGTATGCGAAGATCTATGCATAGTAGCCAGTGGTGCTCTAGGAATTAAAACTTTTGAGAATGTTGATCTTTCACCGGATGGTATATACGTAAAAGTCTTGGATGGTCTTCAGGTCCCAGTGATTATAAAGAAAACAACAAGGCTCCTGAAGTTGAGGGATCTTTTAATACTCCATATCCGGAAACGGCGTCAATAACGAGAAAAGAAACCGTACACGACGATGACTGGTGTGTTTTTTCAAGAAGCGATACAAAATCATTTCTAATTGGAAGAGTGTTAGCTTTTTGTTATATGAGTGGAAACACATCGAGGGAGTTGCAATATTCCAAATGTTCAGCACCTGTCCAAGGTCCAAAAGAAGGAAAAGGTGTAGGTTGTCTATGATCGTGGTATTCATTTCAAGCTGAAAATAATTCATCACTTCAGCCTGATTTTACGTTTTTGCCTGGCTATCATACCCGTAAACATCATCCATTATTCAGACCTGCCTAATACAAGTTTGATTGTTGATATTTGAAGATTTGAGAAGGTCAAAAATCCTCTTTTTTCATCCCGCGAATTATAGGGTAGGATATGGCCAACGGCCAAGCCACGCTGAATGGTGACCATTCGAGAATACTGTGTGCTGTTGGCATATTATGGGTGTGGTGAGCCCAAACTTGTAGTTATTTATAACTACAAGAAAACTATCCACCTAGAAACACTACCCGAATCGGGTAGTGTCACGCCTACCCTGAAAGGGAAATGGCTTAATGGTATACATACATATAATTTTCGGAAATACCCCTGAAAACCACCCTTATAGTATGCACACGTAGAATGTTAAAAATGAAAAGTTTGATGGTCGACATTCGATAACATAAAAACGCTGAAAATCTTCATTTTTTTTATCCCGCGAATTATAGAACAGGTAAGAATTTTCGCCGTTTTTATATTTTAAAGTAACAACAATCAAACTTGTCATTTTCAACATTCTAGGTGTGCATACCGCAAGGGTGGTTTTTAGGGGTCTTGCTGAAAATTCTCACCCACTCTATGACTCGTGGGATAAAAAAAGAGGATTTTTGACGTCAATCTTTATTTTATTACGAATTAGTAAAAATATCATTTGATCGCGATGCGTCCACAACTTTCGATGCAAATTTGCAGTGAAGGTGAAGAAACGTGGTTAACAGCACCTTTCAAAACTTGGTCAACTTTCGACCGTTGTATTTCGTGGAAAAATACATCAATTCTTTTGCAAAAAATCGAGTAGATACCTTGAAGTTTTATTTATGAGTACATTTCCGAAAAATTCGAAAATATTTCTAACTTTGGTGTGTGCAGTAAATAAAAGCGACGGATACTATCTCAGCTTCTGATCAAACTGGAAGGCTCTACTGAGGCTTACAATTTTCCAAAAAAATCAACAAATTACACAACAAGTTACAAAAGGTGCTTTTAAACACGTTGTTTCACCTTCACTGCAAATTTGCATCGAAAGTTATGGACGGATCGCGATCAAATGATATTGTACTTATTCCTAATAAAATGAGGATTGACAAGATGTTTTTCCTTTTTTTAAGCGATTTTTTTTGATTGAGTTATTCAATGACTTTTAGAGGGGCCAGGATTTTTGCAACAGATAGTAGAATGTTAAAAATGACAAGTTTGATTGTCGATATTTGGAAATATGAAAACGAAAATTCTCACCTCTCCTATAATTCGCGGGAAAAAGGAGATTTTTGACGTTTTCATATTTTCAAATATCGAAAATCAAACTTGTCATTTTTAACATTCGAGTTGTGCATACCGTAAGGGTGGTTTTTAGGAATCTTGCCGAAAATTCAGACTCACTCTATGATTCGCGGCATTAAAAAAGAGGATTTTCGATTTTCTTAAATTTTGAAATATGAAAAATTAAAATTGTATTTGGCATGTATGAATAATGGGTGATGTGTAAGGGTAGTTAACCCCATAAACATCAAAAATTCGGAATTGTTGTCTATTTCTATATATTTAAAAAAAAGAATTAATTTGAATTCTTGGAATCTTAAGAATAAAATTTCATTATCATCACAACTTTCAAAATCCTCAAGAAGTTTAAAAATTTTATTTCAAAATCTTAAAAATCTACATTTAGTTTGAAATTTGTTGAAATCTTTTCCAATTTCAAATTGTTTTTGAATCTTTCTAAATAAATTTTTTTTTTAATATCTCTTGAAATAATTCTAAGTACTCCAAACATTTTTTTAAACCTGCAAAAATTCAATATACCGTCTCAAAATCTTCCAGATTCTTTTTCGACATATTTTGAAGTCTTCAAAGGTCAAAATTAATCTATTAAAATAAAACCTAAGCCATTTAAACATGTTTTTGACCTGTGCCCATAATTTGATTTTTCTCATCTTTCTAAGAGTTTGAAAAAATGTACAAATTATATATTGTGGTGGCAACATATTAAAAACAGAATGTTTTCCGAATATTAAAAAAACATTTACCATACAAATGTTCTGTTTTATCAATAATGTTTTAAAACATTCTGAAATAAATTGTATCATCAATAAAAATTACTTATTTAAAATTTTGATTTACTAAGTTGATGATTCGTTATCTTTATTGATAGATAAATAAATATAACGTCATTTAATATGGTCAAATATTTATGAATAGAATAATTTTGCCATTTTTAAAACATTTGGTCGAAAAGCTAAGAACAAAATTGTTGCCGTTATTATTAAAGAATCATTTACAATTCAAAGTTTCTCTTTCAGGAATAAATTTTGAGAATTGAAATTTCTCATTTGGAAGTTGTGATATACAACATTCGTGAAAATTCAGAATAACAAACTGAAAACAGCCACTCAAATTCATATTCACGCAGTATGAAACCAATCAGATAGAGTAGAACGGGGCGAGGCAGCCAAGACGCCACATCTTGGCGTGCAGAGCACTCGTTCGAAATTATATCAAAAAGTGTATGGTGTCGTTAGAAAGCTTGATTCTTTGGCTACAAAATTGCCTGGTGGCATTTAGACGTAGCTTGCCCATTACAGTGTCTACAACCGTTTTCCAGAAACGCTATGTTTTTTCTCAACTGTAAAAGCGTGGGGCGAGGCAGCCAACCATTTCAGCAGTTATTAGGTGGTACACAGAGTTTTAATACACAGACATATAATAATGTATAAGTTCTTCGTTAGGTGCAAAATGATATATAAAAATAAAAAACAAAGTTAAATGTCTCCTGTGACATTTATTGGAACTGAAAAGAAGAACCAAAAAAAATTGGAAAAAATCGGAAAAATTAATATGTGATCTTCGCTGCTGGTATCCGAGGTTTCATAAGGAGTTTATACCTTCTTTGGGAGGCCTCGTCTAGGGCCGCCACAAGCAATTCGCTTTTTAGCCTTTTCGGCATAATCTGCCGCTTGTTGGCTACCTCGCCCCACATGCGCTTTTTTCTACAAAACTTTCACACAAAAAAACTATTTTGAATATCGAAAAACCAACCATTCCACCGTGTTAAGGACAAAATTCTACTGCGGAAAATACTTGCTTAACTTTTTTTACCCAACCTATACACGAATGATAAACAAACGTAAATGACGAAAATGTTCCTTCTGCTAGTAGTTTTTCACAAATGACCCTGCTTTTTACAAACTGCGACAGCCACGACACTCAACTTTCGGCAAGTGCAGCGGACTAACCTAACCGACCTTACATTACAAAGGCGCGCAATTTCAATTAACGCTATGGGAATAAGAAGAAATTGGCTGCCTCGCCCCAATGGCTGCCTCGCCCCGTTCTACTCTAGCCAACAACAATGGGTGCGACATTTTCGATAATTTCATTTCAAGAAAATATTTGTTGAAAATGGACAATAAATATTGGCTTTTTATATATTGTTAGTCAGAATTTTGTATATAAAATAAAAAATAAAATGCTTTGCAAGGAAATTATTCATCTTTAAAAGCAGGAAAAGCACTCCATGATTTCGATTGACATAAAGAAAGGGTACTTACTAAATTGATTGATTTCTGGGTGTTTTTAGCAATTTTAAATTTGCAAAAATAAAAAAAATATATACATGTTGCATGTTTCGGTATGAAAATTCGGCGATTTTAGCCAAATATTTTCGATTAGCCCAAAACATTCGTTTGCGTACATCCTAAATTGCATGCGTCTTGATAATTTAATTTAAAATTTTAGGCGTAATATAGCGGCAATGAAATTTATAAATAATAACCACAAACAAGGTTACGGCGACTTAGTCACTGTTTTCAGATACGACACGTACAATGCAATAAAATAATGCGTGATCAGTATGTACACGGAATAATGATGTTTATTGTAGACATATAAGCTAGATTGGACCCCTGCGATAATTATAAAATGAAGATTTTAAAACGTTTGAAATGATTTTCTTGATATTCGGTGAAGAATGTAAAAGATTTTGAAACAAAATTTTTCAATTTTGCAAGATTACAAAATTATAGAAAAAATTCGAGTAAGTTTAAGAGTTATATAGAAGTTTTGAAAATATAAAAATAAAAATTTTAAACTCAAGAAGATTTCAACAGAACAGAATGTACATTTTTTGAGAATTCGAACAAAGATTTCAAAAATTGTCAAAAAATAATCTGGAAGAATGAAAATTTTTTTTGAATTTCATAGAATTTTTTTCAAAATTTTAGAAAAAATTCAAATCATTTGGAAAGATAAAATTTTAAAAATAATTAAAAATTTCTAAAAATTTCAAAAATCTTAGAAGAAAATGAAGATTTTGGAGATTAAAAATTAAAGTTTTATGACGATTTCTAAAGGTATTATAACAATAAAAAAAATTTCTTAAGATTCCTGGGAATCTTTAAAGTTCTTTTTTATTTTGAAAAATTTATTCTAAGTGAGCATTTAACAATATATAAAAACATTTAAAAAATTTCCAAAATTGTAAAAGACGTATCCGGAAAATTTTACGACATTTTTAAAAATAATTCCAGTCAATTTATAACATATTTATGAATTTTAAAAGTTCGGAAAAAGAATAAAAATATTTCAAAAATAAATGTCTCTAAAACCGACACAAATTTTTCCTAAAATTAAAGGTAAAATTACAGGTAAAAAGCCTGTAAAAAAAATTCTTACAAATTTTCTAGATAATTTTTGGACTTATCAGAAATCTTCAAAAATCTTTTTAAATTTTTCTTCAGACCTAGGCAAATTATCTGTATATAACTTTAAAGCAAATAAATGAGCTTAAAAATAAACAGTTTTTCGAAAATTTTATTTTGTGAACAAAATTATTATTTTTCCCTTGAAACTATAATTTTACCTAAATTCTTTTTTTCTTTCTTAACTGAAAAATCTTTTTTCGCTAAAACTTCAACAATTTTGTTTAAAATTAGTCTTTTTGGATTTGAAATTCATCTCTTGGTAGAAATTTCATCTTTATTATTAAAATTAAAACTAGCGGCTTTAAAATTAAAATATCGTTTGGTTAAGGATTCAAATTTTTTGGTTGTATACTCAACTACTGGGTTAAAAGTTAAACTACTTTGTTAAAAATTCACTTGTTTCATTGAATATTCATAATTTTAGTTGAAAATTCGTTGTTTTTTTGTGTGAAAAATTATTCTTCTTGGTAGAAAATCCATGTATTTTTTTTATATGTTAAACTATTTGGTTTATTATAAACTTTTTGGTTGAAAATTT
Source organism: Andricus curvator (assembly GCA_932195095.1). NCBI lineage: Eukaryota > Metazoa > Arthropoda > Insecta > Hymenoptera > Cynipidae > Andricus > Andricus curvator. The sequence goes on from CAKNYM010048761.1 coordinate 55,301, forward strand.
ATATTTTAGGGTTTAAAATTATACTGTTTTCAGAAACTTTCCCTTTTCGGCTTAAAAATTCCAAAATTTGATTGACATTTTTTTTCATTCTTGACTGAAATATCTTTCTTAGTTGCAAATTTGTCTTTTCGGGTTGAGAAATTTGTGTCTTTTTTATCTAAATTCAAATGTTTTTTATCTTTAAGAGAAAAATATTTATGTTGAAACCAAATGTGTTACATTTAAACTTCAAATATATTTTTTATTTGAATTATCAACTATTACATTCTTCGTTGAGGATTCATCTTTTTTGGTTGAAAATTCAACTTGTTAAAAATTAATATTTTTGGTAGATAATTCACCTATTTCGTTAAGAATTTTGTCTTTTTTGGATCAATTTAGCTGTTTTTGATTGAAAATAAAAAGCTTTTTTGATTGAAATATCAATTATTGGTAGTCTTCTAAAATCCAATTCACGATTTTAGAAGTTGGGACAAAATCTTAAGTGTAATTAACATTTTATAAAGATTTCAATAATTTTAAAACAAACGCAAATTTTTTAACATTTCGAAATAAAATTTCAAAGCTTTTCAAGTACACTGAATGATTTCAAGGTAACAGACAAATTTTATTAGGATTCCTGAAAAACCTAAAGTGATTTTTTATTTTGAACATTTAATTTTAAGAGAATATCTGAGAATATTTAAAAATATTTTGGAAGATTTCAAAAATTGTATGAAAGAGAATGTGGAAGATTCTGAAGCAATTTTAGGAATAATTCCAATTTATGTAAGCCCTAGACATCTTTTGAACTGATTCAAATTTTTCCTAAATTTTCGTAAAATTCTGTAGAATAAAAGACTTTCTGATCAATGTTCTAGATACTTTTTCGAAGTATCTGAAATCTACAAAAATCTTTTTGAATTTTATAAGGAACGGTAGGAAAATTATATATATAAATAAACTTAAATAAAAAAAACTTAAAAAATACATAGTTATTCGTTTAGGATTTTAACTACTTGGTTAAAAGTGGAACTATTTTGTTAAAAATTAATTTTTGTTGTCGAAGATTCTTTTTATCTATTTTTCTAACTATTTCGTTGAAAATCTATCTTTTTGGTGGGAAACTAATTTTCTTGGTAGAAAAAGAAGTTTTTTGTAGAAAATTCATACTTTCGGGTTGAACAATTTAACGGTTTTGTAGAAAATGCATTTCTTTTGGGGAAAAATTGCATCTTTTTTTGTTAGAAATACAACTTATTGAAAATTACTCTTTTTCGGTTTGAGGATTCGACTATTTTTTTATTGAAAATTTGTCTTTTTTTATCAATTCATCTGTTTTTGATTTGAAGTTTAAATCTTTTTAGTATAAAATATAAACTATTACACCTTTTATTGAGAATTCATATTTTTTGTTTGAAAATTCAATAACTTGATTAAAAGTTGAAGTACTTTGTTAAAATTTGTTGTTGTTGAAGATTCATCACTTTCATTGAAAACTCATCTCTTTAATTGACAATGTTACTATTTCGTTAATTTTTTTTTCTGGTGGAAAACAAATTTGCGTGATAGAAAACGAACTTTTTTGTTGATGCAACTTTTTCGGCTAGAAATTAATCTAATCAAAAATTACTCTTTTTTGGTTGAGGCTCTTTTTTTGATTGGATCTGAGTCAACAAAATAACTTTGGTTCAAACAAATAGTTTTGTCTTGCAATGCAAATTTTTCTCAAATTTAAAATGATTTCATGATTTTTTTAATTTCAAAGATATTTTTGGTTAGATAAACAAATTATGTTATAGGAGCTTAAGGAGAAAATATCTAATGATTTTTCATATTTTAGTGTGAAATATGTCAAATTTTTTTAGCAATATTAAAAAAAAATGTTATGATTGAAATCATTGAAAATTAATTTGGAACATAATTACTCTTCTGTTTCCAACATTTTCTACATGCTTTATTTCGAACTATAAACCGGAAAAAGTATTAAAAAATATGGGGGAATGATTATTTTAATGATTTATTTGATTTTAAATTTAGGACATTCTATAAGAAATGATAAGTTTTTGTTAAATAATCATCTCAGTATTGCAGCTAAGATATACTTCGTTTATTTGAAGGTTTGAATTGCTGCCGATTCTTGAACATCCGGCTTCTTTAAACATTCTATAGATAATTATTATCGCAGGGGTCTACGTCAGCTTATATGTCAACAATAAAAATCATTACTCGGTGAAAACAATGACTAAGTCGCCATAACCTTGTTTTTGTTAATTATTCATCAATTCAATTGGCGCTATATTACGTCTGAATTTTTAAATTAAATTGTCGATACACGTGCAATGTATGATATATGTAAACGAAGGTTCTGGACTCATCAAAAATATTTTTCTAAGATTACCGAATTTTGATTGCCCAAAACATGAAAAATGCATATGTTTTTTTTTATTCTTGCAAATTTGAAATTCACGAAAACACCCAAAAATCTGTCAAATTGATAAGTACAACTTTTCTTCATGTCAAAAAAATAATAATGGGGCGTTTTATCCTCCTTTTAAAGACAAACAGTTGCTGCGTGAATAATTTTTATTGTAAAAATTTATTATTAAAAGAGAAACTTTAAATTAAACTGATTCTCTAATAATAAAGGCAACAATTCTGTTCTGAACTTTCCGACCAAATGTTTTGAAAATAGCAAAAAGATTCTGTTCGTAAGCCTTTGAACATATTAAATGAAGTAATATGTATTTCTCTATATATCAAATGACACATTTTGACTTGCCACACTTCAAACGTATATTTAATCCACTTTTTTTAATTTTAATTCAATCAATTTTAACCTAAGAAAATAGGAAGGATTTCCACACAGGGATGTTGTCCCAAAATTAAAAATATAAATATGATTATACCTTTTCATTTGAACAACTTCGCTTCATCTTGTGGAAATTTTATCAGATCACGGTTCACTGTTTTACAAGCATTACAACCGCAAAATCATTGAAATAAGATTCAAATGCATTAATGCAGTGGTTGATGACACTTGGTATGCATACCTCGATTTTTGAAATGAATGTTTACATTTTGTTTTTCATTTTTACGAGGGTTATGCTTGCCTTCTTTTGTCCATGGATTCGCATCCAATTTCAGTTTACAGATTCCCGTGTGGAAAAATTTCGTGGCGCTGGCCGGACGCTGGACAGACCATCTTGTGTCTGTTCAGACGCTGGACAGACGGTCTAATAGCGCCGCTGGCCAGAAGTGTAACGCCCTAACCATGAGATGATCTAGATTAGACGGCGCTACCAGCCGCTGATCAGCTCGTCCAGACTAGACCAGCTAATCAGACGTGTAACGCTTTTACCATGCGATGGTCTAGATTAGACTATAGAAAAAGTGAAGGTAAAAAAGTATAAGAATTACAGAAATAGTCTATAATTATACTATATTGACGAAACATAATCCTCTTCTTTGATCGCAGCAGCCGGTACCCTTCCCAATCCTTCCTTCCTCTGCGCTAGGTAAGTATGCTTTGCTTCGCGTCGACTGCTGTCTTAAACACTCGACGCGTTATTTCTATTGCGAGAGAGGCGGCGCGTCGCGCCCTGGCGGTTTTCTCCCGAAATACCAGCTCAGAGCGGCAAGATTCAAATGAAGCCGGTATCAGTTTATTTTTAAAGTTGTCTGAGAAGGGCCAAGCCAGACCGTTTCGACGACACTTTGAAAATTTTTCAATCGAGTCCGTCTGAGAGGGCCAAGGCCAACACCCTGTCAGACCGTCTTAAGTAGACGGTCTAGATTCGGACTAGCCAGCCGGTCTCTCTACTGAAGGCTGCCACGAACTAGATATTTTCAATCCAGACCGTCTGAGAAGGGCCAAGCCAGACCGTTTCGACGACACTTTGAAAATTTTTCAATCGATTCCGTCTGAGAGGGCCAAGGCCAACACCCTGTCAGACCGTCTTAAGTAGACGGTCTAGATTCGGACTAGCCAGACGATCTCTCTACTTAAGACTGCCACGAAATTTTTCCACACGGGTTATGACGGTAAAATTGTTGACAATGTCGAAAGAGTTATATTTAATTAATGTAGAAGATGGTTATTACTATATTATTAGTAAACAAGCCATCTTGGTAAATCTCCTTTTTTCACAATAAACATACTATTATACTCTCGAGTTTATATTATAATATAATATTATGCGGTTTTTTATAGTAAAACTTTTTTCTTCAACATAATTCAAAGTTGATGTAAGAATATAAAAGATTCCTTGGTTCGAAGCGAATCGATTGACCTATAATATTAATAGATTTTATCAAAGAGTAGGGAAGTTATGGTAATTTATATATTTTGAAAATCGGTTTTTTATAGTGAAGCTTTTTTCGTTAACATAATTCAAATTTGATGCAAGAACAGAAAAGATGTCTTGATTCGAGTCGAATCGATTGACCTATAATATTGATACAATTTATTGAAGATTAAGGAAGAAATGCTCATTTATAATATTTGAGTCATCTGTTTCAAACAGAAAAACTTTTTTCATTGACGTAATTCAAAGTTGACGCATGAATAGAAAAGGCTTTTTGATCCTAAGTTTTCAAATAGAGTAATTCTGACAATTTTTGTAAAGAAATCACAAAGCTGGAAAAGGGATAGGGTGCGACAGAATTTTTCCTTTCCCTTTTCCGGCTCGAAAAATTATCATTTCAAATACAAAATTTGATTTGTCTGATTTGTCTTTGTGTTAAAAAATTTTTTTGTATTATATTGTTGTTTTGCATTTTTTGTAAATTTCTAATTTTAAATTGATCAATATGAAGACTTTGATTTGTCTATTATTGAAAAAGAATTACTAATGCTTCCTCTATGAGGAAGCAAATACATTTGCTAATGGGAAGCAAAGTGCTCATGAAATGAGCACCATATAATTATAAATACAAAAAAAGTGGAAACACTTGAGATCGAATTCACAGCTAGTTGAAAAATTATTTCTGTTATATCAATGAATAATTTTTTAAGGTAAAAATTTAACTATTTCATTTTCAGTTAAGAATTTATCTTTTTTAGTAGAAAGAGAAATTAATTGTTTGAAAGTTTAATTACTTAGTTCAAAATTGATTTTTTCTTTTAGAGGATTCTTTATTTTAGTTAAAAATTAAACTATATTCTTGATAATTCGTTTTTTTTGCTTAAAAATTAACTTCACAAAATGACAAAAAGTTTACTTTTTAATTTTTGGTGACAATTTGTCTTCCTTAGTTAAATATTTATGTATTCTGTAAAAATTGAGTTTTCTTTTGTAGAAAATTAAGATTCATGCTTGAAAATTCGTCTTCATCGCTTGAAAATAATCCTTGTTGGTTAAAAATTCAGTTCCTCGGTGGCAAAATAAACAGTTTTGTTGAAAATTCGTCTTTTTCGGATAAAACTTCAATTATTTTGATAGAAAATTCCACTATTTGGCTGACAAATAATTTTTTTTTAATTCCTGTATTTTATTGAAAATTCATCTTTTTTTGGTTGAGTACTAAATTGTTCTGTTAATAATTAATTTTTGTTTTTAAAATGCATGTATTTGGTAGAAAAAGCGTGTTTTTTTAATCCAAAATTCAACTATTTGCTTGATAGTTGAACTACTTTGTTAAAAGTTTAACTATTTGGTTGAAAATTTCCGTATTTTGTTGAAAATTGGTCTCTCGGTACAAAATTATTCTTCACAAGTAAAAATTCATTTTTTGTTTGAAAATCTAACTATTTGGTTGAAAATTAATCTTCTTTGTTGAAAATTAAACAATTTAGTTGAAAAGTATCCTTTTTGGTTAAAAATTAACACATTTGGTAGAAAATCAAACAGTTTCGTTAAAAAGTCATTTTTTGTTTGAACATGCTTTATTTTTATTTGAAAGATAGTCTGTATAGACGAAAATTTAATTATTTTGTTGAGAAAATGATATTTTTTACTTGAAAATTCAACTACTTCGTTGAAATTTTTTTTTATGTTCGATAAAAAATTAATCTTCTTGGTTGAAAATTTATCTATTTGGTTAAAATTGTTCACGGTCGTCTATTTGAAATCGTATTCCCGGACGTATTTTCGGTCGTATTGACGGTCATAGCTACGGTCGTTTTTCTGTAATAAAAAATTAATTCTTTGATTTGAAATTCTGAAATTAAATAAATTCATATCCATTAACCATAGAAGGAAGTAACAAAATAAATACTTCACAAATTTAAAGAGAGCGAATTTGTATTGAATTAGAAAGTATCAAATTGGTTCATACAAGTACTTTTCGTACAACATACTTAAAATGATTAATTTTTTCTCATAGATACATAACATTGCAAACAATATTATTCATCATTTCGTAAAAAGATCCAAAGAAATTGCAAAATATCTTGGTGACGTATTCATTGTCTTACTTCCTTCTATGGTTAATGGAGAGGAATTTATTTAATTTCAAAATTGAAAAGCGAAGAAATAATTTTAAAAGAACGACCGAAAATACGACCTGCAATACGGTTGCAAATACAAAGCCGTGAATATAACCGTATTTTCAGTCTCGGTCATAAATCGAAGCCAACAAGAAACAACAATACAATAAATAAAAATAGCTAGACACTTTTTCAAAATTATTATGGATTAATTTTCAAGTAAAGAAATGTTATAATAAAATTATTTATTTCCAGGAAACTTTTTTGAGTAAATCTTCTTCTCTCAATAAAGGGCTAATAGAAAAAGAAGAAATTCTGTCAGAAAAAAAATCTTCCCTACTTTTGGAATCAGTTGATAATATTAGCGATTTAGCTGAAAACCTTTCTCATCACCTATTGGAATCCAGTAACCAGAATTCACCTCCGACGATCAATCCCAAAGTACCATCTACTTGTTACTTACCCAGATACCCTTCTCAGAATCTCCAAGAATACGATGACCAGAATCCTCCTTCAACGAGAAATTCAGAACTTTTATCGACTTCCAAATTTCTGATGACAATATCGAATATGTTGATCATGTCAATAACGAGAAATTGTGGATGATGAATGCCACGAGCAAACATTGCAAAGAAAAAACGGTATACTTGAGTAACTTTTTCGAGAAATCTGTTGTCCTTAATTCCATCTCAATATTTCTATTTTAGATAGGTATATCATTAGTCACATATAAAATACTGGGGTTGCATTTTGGACGACAGGTATTGTATTTACAATTATGAATATTAGAAAATCATAATAAAATTAGCATGATATAAAAATATTTTGAGCGGCCATTAATTAAATATTATTTGTGGAAAAAATAAATAAATAAAAAATAAATAAATAAAAAATAAATATTAAATATTAAATGTGGAAAAACAACAAATTTTCAAATAGATTTCTAATAGTTGATTTTACAGAAGGAACAAATTTCTGCGCTGAAGACGAATATGGTTTTTAGATTGAACAATTTCAAAAAGGACGTATGTAAAGACTGTAAAGAAAGGAGCCAAGCTTCTGCGAAATTGATTTTTTCTAAATATATAGAAAAAACTACCGAATCAAGAATTTTTTGGATAACTTTTTGGATCTGTTATTTAATTGGAGTACATATTATATGTAGTAGTCGCTATCACATTATTCCTTATAAATTACGTCAGATGTTTATGAGATAAACTGGAGATGCGGAAATTGTTCTACTGAGATGCTTATATTTCATCATCCTTTTTTTCGTCGTTCAAAGTCCAACCTTGAAAACACCTGCCGTATACAATTTTCTTTACCTTAAAAGATAGTAAATTAATCGAGATATATTTCCTAAAAAATTAAGATCAGGAACTGTCTACGGATACGAAATTTTCCGTAGGACTCTCTCCTTTCCCATCTTGGGCAGGGTTAAAGTTACGGAAAATTCCATAGTTCTAGACAGATTATCAAGTTAAAGACTCAGGATTACGCGAAAAGGTATTCAGATAAAGGATGGAATAGGGTTAGGTTATGACGGGGTGCATTTAGTCATATCCTAGTAAAGAAAAACCATAGCAAAAATGTATTCAAAATTGAATCAAATGTTGGAGATGTGGGAGTTTCAAATTTGTTAAGCCTTTTTTTTTAAATTTCATATCCTTGGTTCTAATGGGCAAATTGTACTTTTTAAAGCATGCGATTTTTTAATATGAACTTAAATATGAAAAAAATTCAACAAGGTAACGGGTTATGAAATACAAACAGTTTAGGCGGAGAAACAAGATAGCAATCAAGGTTTATAAACTGAAATATTACCAAGAATATTCAGTAGTTTCACTCGTATTGAAATACTGAATACGTGAGTTTCCTCTATTTAAAAAAAAATGAGGACCTCGTTTGGCAGCATCCTGTGTTTTATCTTCGCCGTTTTCCCTGATACTAGTGGTAAATACAATATCCACAATTCAAAGTGTATTTTTAATTACATTATATTTATTTCTCATTCGACATTATTCAAAAAAATATAACTCTTTTCATATCAACGTACATAGTGCTCTCTAAATTTAGTAATGGATGACATTTCAGTAATTATGTACTGGTAGAATACTATTAAATGAATTAGAGAAAGTTTTACCAATAAAGATTAAGAGAAAGTGATGATTAGATGATTAGAAATGAAGGTGAGTGGGGTAGGAGAAGTGAGTGCTGAGAAAGTGGGAAATGAGGGGAGGGAAGGTATGAGAGAAGAAGGTTTGAATGACTTTAAGGGGCCGGCGACTTACACTTGCGGCCGCTAGTGTCGCTAGTGCGCGACAAAAAAAGACACAAGACGGCGGTTTCAACGGTAACAACGCCTGCTATTCGCATTATGTCAGTCCTTCATAAAGCGGTCTTGAGGTGTTAGTTTAAAGCAATATTTTCGAAATTCCAGGTGTGTTTGTGGCATTTTGGTAGAAAATAAAGGAGCAAACCGCTTTATAAATAACAAAAAACTAAAGAAACTATAGATAATGCCTTGCGCAAGGGTACAAGACATGTCTTCACTCACGGTTCTGTCATCTATGTTGAGCTTGGAAAATCGCCGTCCCCATTAACGTCTTCTTAGGCTACGAAAACCTTCTCTGTTAGCGTGCCGCGCCTCCTTTGATGAATTTTTTTTTTATTACACGGAGAAAAATAGATATTAATTCAGACTATATAGATATTACTCCTTAATATCTTAGCGATTTAACTATGGGACAGAAATCTAGATATTGAAGTAGAGCATCCATGGATATTAAAAAGAAGATTTCAACTGACAATATCCAAGATATGAAAGGGCAGAATTTCAAAAAATATTTTTTAATTGTGCAAAAATTACCCGTAAAACATGCCATGCCACACGTCAGCGACATTGCTCCGATAAAATTGCGCTTTTTTAATAGCTTAGATATTAACTGTTAATATCACACATTTTATGCTTCTAATATGAACAGATATTGCCCTTTAATATCTTATATGAAGCCCTCAGAGGAAAAATGTGACACAACAAGTTTTGAGGAAAAACAGTAAAGAAAAAGTTCCGAGGAAAAAAACTAGAGGGGAAAAATGTAGTAGAAAAAGTTCCGAGGAAAAGCGATATATATAAAACTCAAGGGAAAAGTTTCTTTTGGAGTACCAGAGGAAAAACGTTACTCCAGCTATTCATTTTTTTTGCTATTATAAGTTGATTACGAAAACACTTAAAAAAACAACAAGAACGTCAATATGATCAGGTCCATTAAGCTAGCACCTCTACAATCGAATTTTGCGATTTTTCATAGCTCAGAATTTTGGTCTTTTTTAGGGCTTTTTTTGGGACCCAATTAAAATGTTTAGCCTCCTTTACTTATTTCAAAAAATTAATTTTCTTGTGGAGGTGCTAGCTTACATTAACCTAGAACCTCCACTTCCTAAAACCACAAAATAATGAAAATGCAATTCCACCAGAATTTTGGGCTTTTTTGAGGCTCTTGAAATCCGCAAAAAAAAATTTTCTCCGAAACAACCCTTAAGTTCAAAAATCAACCCCCTTCAAAAAATTTCAATTTTTCACAAATTTAATCCCGGCGTATTTTTCGGATTTTTTTGTGCTCCTCGAAAATATCCACTCCGATTTTTGGGCTCCAAACGTCAACCTCAAAAACCAACCCCTTGGTACCACGCAGATATGACTTTGTAAGGTAAGGGTTGGAGTCCAAAAATCGGAGTGGGTATTTTCGAGAAGTCCAAAAATCAGACACTCTATTGGCACTGTGAAATTATCAAAAAGATGATTTTTTAACAAAATCTTATCTGCGTGGTACCAAGGGAATAATTTTTAACGTTAAGTGTTGGAGCCCAAACATCGGAGTGGGTATTTTCGAGGAGCCCAAAAAAGCCCAAAAGTAAACCAAGATTAAATTTGTGAAAAATTCCAATTTTTTTAAGAGTGTTGATTTTTGAACTTAAGGTTTGTTTCGGGGAAAAATTTTTTTGCGGATTTCAAGAGCCTAAAAAAAGCCCAAAATTCTGGTGGAATTGCATTTTTATTATTTTGTGGTTTTAGAAAGTGGAGGTGCTAGGTTTATGGAAGCTAGCACCTCCACAAGAAAATTGATTTTTTGCAATAAGTAGAGGAGCCTAAAAATTTTAATTGGGTCCCAAAAAAGCCCTAAAAAAGCCAAAAATTCTGAGCTATGAAAAATCGCAAAATTCGATTGTGAAGGTGCTAGCTTAATGGACCTGATCATATTGGCGTTCTTGTTGGTTTTTGAAAGTGTTTTCGTGATCAACTTAGACTAGCAAAAAAAAACTGAATTGCTTCAGTAAAGTTTTTCCTCTGGTACTCCAGAAGAAACTTTTTCCCTCGAGTTTTATATATATCGCTTTTCCTTGGAACTTTTTCTATCACATTTTATCCCTCAACATTTTCTATAACGTTTTTCTTCGGATGTTTCCCAGTAACATGTTTACCTCGCGATTCCGCTTATCTGCAAATCTACAAAATCCGTAGCACCTCTTCTACATTATTCCCTTTCTCACCGAGTGAGTCACGCTTACCCCGAAAGGGATATCCCTTTCGGAGTAAGCGTGACTCAGTCGGTCATGGCTTAATGGTATAATAATAATTGCTAAACGGTCGAAGGCAGGACTGACTCACATTGCCTGACTGACGAGTCCAGACTTTTCTAGGTCTGTTTAAGGTCATTTATACCAGTTGGTATCAGCTGACATGCACAGGTTTTGGGCGTCAGAGATCCCACTATTTATTCTTGGAATTTATAATGAAATTTCTTAAAAAGGTTCTACACTAGGTATGTGTGTCGTTCCAGATTACTAGAAACATGTAGAGTTAATTTCAATCTGGCCGGCATTCTGTAATGATTCTTGTAGCTGAGGATCGGCAGCTGTTTTGAGACTAGCAGCAGATAGTAGATGTTGAGGCCAGAGAATTCTAATGGCTTAAAATATTTCTGGAATGAGTCAGTCGGTTCTAAGAGTCTCAATTAAAGAAAGATTGGAGTCTCAAAGGAGAAAGTATCCTTAAAATTAAAAATCCTAAATCTAGCTCTAGTCATGGAGTTAAATTTCCGCAACCGCAGCTTCTGACCTTCAATACGAAATATCTACATATACGCTAAATTTCTTAATATTAGCCAAATTTTTGTTGATTATAATTCGTAAGTTGCGAGAATTTTGCCACGTCACAGGTTGCGTATTATTTGAAAAGCTATTGACACAATAATCATAAAAAAACATGTAGGCCCTAATTCCTATTTAAAAAAATCTTCTTTACAATTATGATTCTTGGGCTAATTAAAGCCAGATGTCTTTCGATAAAATAAAGAATATGATTTAATAAATTAAATTATTGTAATAACTAATCTCCAACTCATAATTTCACTTCCAGGATCGCTTTGGCCATTTAAAAGGAGACCCAGAGAAAAGAACGCAATTCATACTATACCCCCTGTACTTGGTCATACTATTTACAAAAGTTGTATAAGGGACAGTCAATCTACAAATGTACTTGATGGCTATTGGGATGTTGGATTAGATAAAAATTACGAATATGTCCTTGGAATGATCGACTTTGACATACGGGAAAAAAAGAGGGTAGAAATCTTGTCTCCGTTCGTAATTCCTCTCGAGAATCAGCCAAATACGTACAAAAGAGTTAAATTACGCATGCATGAGGGAAATGCCTATGATATTATACCAATAAGCGAGAACGATCCTCTGAATGATCTGTTCTGCAAACCATTCAATAAAGCATACATTCGTAAGGGGCAGATACTCTAACTCAAAAAGCTTATCGAATAAAAATCAAAAATCCGACTCGAGAGTATACATGGGCAGCATTGACGGTGAAGTGGCCTATTTTTAAAATAAGAGAAACCACTTTTGTCAAATCTAAACAAATGCCTGCTTATTTGGATCATTTTGTACGAAAATATACTGTCTGTAATAAAAAAAAATCAGAAAAAATAATTGTAATACACATCATGTATCTAGATAAAAATGTAAATACACAATATGTATTGTCATTTTTTGTTCTGATGTGTATGTATTTTTACATTATTTCATTTCCGTATCTGTATCACTTTTTGTATTATTTATCGGGCATGCGATCGCGCTGAATGAAAAAGTTTTCATAGATAGACAGAAATTATAAAGTTTTATATTTTAATCATGCATTATGCACAAAAATGTTAGGCCTGCGGAAAAAGCACTGCTAATGTAAAATGAATTTGTAGCTGTCGAGTTTCAATCATTGTAAAATTTTGCAAAAATTTCTAACAACTTGCATATAAAACTAACAAATAAATCAAATTTCAAAAAAATGTTTGAAATGATGTGTTGCTTACTTAATTTTAAGTCCAAAAAGCTGATTCTTCCATTCAAAAATATAATGTTATCATGCATTTGAACAAATACTGATATTTTATGGCGTAATTCGTCATAATTTTGGTCCCTCTTAATTGTGTATAATAATCTAATAAATCGGAATTACTTTTAAGCATTCAGCGTATGAAATAGAAATGATTTAGAATGAAGAATTCGATTGCGAATAATATATATGCACTGAAACATTTTCAAGAATATCCATTAATTACACTTTTATTGAAATTCTTCATAAACTGGTTTCCTTTATTTCCAGAAAATGAGGACCGTGTTTGTTCTTATGTGTAATTTAAAGAGATTTTTATATATGTAGGTCCGTTCCACTATCCCCCCCCACCCGCTCACTACAATGAATTTGAATATCTACCTATAAGCATGTCAATGTGCTCGAATTATCTACTAGTAATATAAAAAGTGGCACCGTAAGAATGACCGAGTTATAATTTTTTATTTTTTAATTGTTGACCATCTTTCTTAGTTTCAAATGCGCTCGAATGCACTAGTATTTGAAAAATTGGAATTTCTGTTACGCAATACCAAGTATCAAAAAACTCTTTAAAAAATGATACCTACAAACAATGATAAGAAATATAAGATATAAGCTATTAAGGACTTTATTTTCAATAACTAAAAATGTGTGTAACACTGAAAATAATGTACAAGTGTAAATATTTGCTACTGTAATATGTAAAAACTAAAATTGATGTATAATTCAATTAAGAAAATAATTAAATGGATAGTAATATTTTCAATTTCTGGCCAACATTCATCACTGCATTCTGCACCCTGAAATTTCTGTCGGCAAATACTTTTCTTGTTGGTGCATATGAGTGCAATTCAAGTACTTTTGAACCAAATAAGTACAATCCAGTTATATCAATTATATTGGGATGCACAAACACCACGTCACCAGATCCTCAACCAGAAATGCATGAAGTTTTCGGAATTTTTAAGGGAATGAAAATTGCTCAAATATTGATGCATTTTAGCACATTTGAAACTGAGTCCAATTAGCGGTTTTCGATCTAATTGCACTCAGTTTTCAAAAATTAAAATCGTTGATCATCGCGTTGAAAGTTTTGTTGCGTCAATATCTTGCGCAATTTTTAGTATTTTGTGAAAATGTTGGTGGTAAATAACAGTCTAAGATCCCACTGCAAGAAATCTACCCTCAATATTTTTTCATCAAAATTCAGAAAAAATGAATGATCATCTATTGGTTATATGCATTGCGGCCAGGTTCCTATCAAAATCTCGCTGCAGATGATGTTAACAAATGACTCAAAAATTAATTTTATTTTGGAAATTATCCTTACTTATTTTTTTATTAATTAAGCGCCGTTTTGAAGATAAACATATGTGCTTCTATAAAAACAAGGGTTGCCAACTCTCAGCCTGCCACATGCCTTTGGCAGACTGCTTCAAAAGAAGTCGATGATACTCTCAGCGGGTTCCAGGGTATCGATGTGCTGTTTGATCCTTCGTCTCATTAAGTGACCTTTTTTTTCTTCAACTTTCGTACATCTGGTAGAATATGCCGCGTGGGTCACCCGACTTTGACAATAGTGGACGTAAACCCCTACAACGCATCGATTACAATTGAGGTCGACTGCCGTAAAAAAATACGGAAAAAAATAATATGCAGTAGCGTGTTATTGATTTAATTAATGAATTTTGATAACCCACCATTGAATTTGTTGATTTTTTTTTTAATTTTAGGCCTCAGTAGAGGTTTCCAGCTTGATTAGAAGCTGAGTTAGCATCCTTCGCTTTTATTTACTGCCGACACCAAAGTTATAAATATTTTTGAATGTTTCGGAAACGCACTCATAAATAAAACTTCAAGGTAACCACTCGATTTTTTGAAAAGAATTTCACCTTCACTGAAAATTTGCATCGAAAGTTATGGACGCATCTCGATTAAGCGATTTTTTTATATATAGTTATTCAATGATTTGTAGATGGGTCAGGATTTTTGAAACAGATAGTAGAATGTTAAAAATGACAAGTTTGATTGTCGATATTTGGAAATATGAAAACGAAAATTCTCACCTAGCCTATAATTCGCGGGGAAAAAGGAGATTTTTGACGTTTTCATATTTTCAAATATCAACAATCAAACTTGTCTTTTTTAACATTCTAGGTGTGCATACCGTAAGGATCGTTTTTACGGGTTCCGTCGAAAATTCTCACCTACTCTATAATTCGCGAGATAAAAAAAGAGGATTTTTGATTTTCTTAAATTTTCAAATATGAAAAATCAAAATTGTATTTTGCATGTCTAAATAATGGGTCATGTGTAAGGGTAGTTAACCCCAGAAACATTAAAAATTCGAAATCGTTGTCTGACAGAATATCGCTTTTGTCCTTCTAAATGATTAAGGCCAACAAAAATTCAGAAATAAGTTTATTCGCATATGAAAATACAGTTTCAAGCTAAAGATCTTCATTGAGGTTCTGGACTTTTATTATCTGCGTCTAGTTCTATATATTAAACAAATAAATAAATAATTTGAATTCTTGAAATCTTAAGAATAAAATTTCATTATCATCAAAACTTTCAAAATCCTTAAGAAAATTTTATTTCAAAATCTTGAAAAATCTACATTTTGTTTAAAATTTTTTGAAATCTTTTCCAATTTTGAATTTTTTTTTATTCTTTCTAAATTTTCTAAATATCTCTTGAAATAATTCTAAGTTTTCTGAACATTTTTTTAAACCTGAAAAAATTAAATATATAGTTCAAAATCTTCCAGATTCTTTTTCGACATATTTTGAAATCTTCAAAGGTCAAAATTAATCTCTCAAAATAAAACCTAAGCCATTCAAATAATTTTTTCTACCTATACCCATAATTTGTTTTTTCTCATCTCTCTAAAAGCTTTAAAAATAAATTGTATCATCAATTAAAATTACTTATTTAGAACTTTTGATTTACTAAGTTGATGGTTTGTAATCTTTGTTGATAGATAAATACATATAACGTCATTTAATATGGTCAAATATACTTATGTATAGAATCATTTTGCCATTTTTCAAACATTTGGTCGAAAAGCTAAGAAAAAAATGGTTGCCTTTATTATTAAAGAATCATTTACAATTAAAAGTTTCTCTTTTAGAAATAAATTTTGAGAATTGAAATTTCTCATTTGGAAGTTGTGATTTACAATATTCGTGAAAATTCAGAAAAGAAAACTGAAAACAGCCACTCAAATTCATATGCACGCAGTATGCAACCAATCAGATAGAGTAGAACGGGGCGAGGCAGCCCAGACGCCACATTTTGGCGTGCAGAGCACTCGTTTGAATTGATATCAAAAAGTGTATGGTTTCGTTAGAAAGCTTGATTCTTTGGCTACAAAATTGCCTCGTGGCATTTAGACGTAGCTTGCCCATTACAGTTACTACAACCGTTTTCCAGAGACGCTATGTTTTTGCTCAACTGTGAAAATGTGGGGCGAGTCAGCCAACCATTTCAGTAGTTATTAGGCGGCACACAAAGTTTCAATAGACAGACATATAATATTTTATAACTTCTTCATGAGGTCCAAGATGATGTATACAAATAAAAAAAAACAAAGCTAAATGTCTCCTCTGACATTTAATGGAACTCAAAAGAAAAACCCCCCAAAAAATTGGTAAAAATCGGAAAAATGGATATTTCATCTTCGTTGCTGGTGTCCGAGGTTTCATAATGAGTTTATACCTTCTTCGGGCGGCCTCGCCGAGGGCCGCCACAAGCAATTCGCTTTTTAGCTTTTTCGGCATAATCTGCCGCTTGTTGGCTACCTCGCCCCACATGTGCTTTTTTCCACAAAAATTTCACACAAAAAACTATTTTGAATATCGAAAATCCAACCATTCCATCGTGTTAAGCACAAAATTCTACTGCGAAAAATACTTACTTAATTTTTGTATACAACCTATTCACGAAGGTTAAACAAACGTGAATCACGAAAATGTTCCTTCTGCTAGTAGTTTTTCCCAAATAACGCTGCTTTTTACAAACTGCGACAGTCACGATACTCAACTTTCGGCAAGTACAGCGGACTACTAACCTAACCGACCTTACATTACAAAGGCGCGCGATTTCAATTAACGCTGTGGGTATAAGAAGAAATTGGCTGCCTCGCCCCACTGGCTGCCTCGCCCCGTTCTACTCTAGCCAACAATAATGGGTGCGACATTTTCGATAATTTCGTTTCAAGAAAATATATTTTGAAAATGGACAATAAATAGTGGTTTTTTTATATATTGTTATTCAGAATTTTGTATACAAATTAAAAAAAATGCTTTGCAAGGAAATTGTTCATCTTTAAAAGGAGGAAAAGCACTCCATGATTTCGATTGACATAAAGAAAGGGTACTTATTAATTGGATTGATTTTTGGGTATTTTCAGCAATTTTAAATTTGCACAAATAAAAAAATATCTACATGTTGCATGTTTAGGAATGAAAATTCGGCGATTTCAGCAAAATATTTTCTATTAGCCCCGGACAATCGTTTGCGTACATGCTAAATTGCATGCGTCTTGATAATTTAATTTTAAAAATTAGGCGTAATATAGCGGCAATACAATTTATAAATAATAACCAAAAACAAGGTTACGGCGACTTAGTCACTGTTTTTAGATACGACACGTACAATGCAATAAAATAATGCGTGATAAGTATGTACACGGAATAATGATGTTTATTGTAGACATATAAGGTGGATTGGACCCCTGCGATAATTATATGTATAAACTAAAGATTTTAAAACTTTTAAAATGATTTTCTGGATTTTCGGTAAAGAATCTAAAATATTTTGAAACAAAATTTCTCAATTTTGCAAGATTACAAAATTATAGAAAAAATTCGAGTAAGTTTAAGAGATATTCGAAAATATACAAATAAAAATTTTAAACTCACGAAGATTCCAACGGAACAAAATGTAGATATTTTGAGAATTCAAACAAAGATTTCAAAAATTGTCAAAGAAGAATCTGGAGGAATTAAATGTTGTTTTTTTTTAATTTCATAGAATTTTTTTTTTAATTTTAGAAAAAATTCAAATCATTTTAAAAGATAAAATTTCACAAATAATTAGAAATTGGAAAACATTAAAAAAAACTTAGAAGAAAATAAAGATGTTTGGAGATTAGAAAATAAAGTTTTCAAGTTTTATGTCGATTTCTAAAGGTTTTATAATGATAAAAAAAATTTCTCAGATTCCTGGGAATCTTTAAAGTTCTGTTTTATTTCGAAAAATTTATTCTAAGTGAGGATTTAAAAATATTTAAATATAATTCCAGTCAATTTATAAGATATTTATGAATTTGAAAAGTTTGGAAAAGATTAAAAATATTCCCAAAATAAATGTCTTTAAAACTTTATAACTTTAAAGCAAATAAATGAGCTTAAAAAATAAACGGCTTCTCGAAAATTTTATTTTGTATTAAAAATTATTATTTTTCCCTTGAAACTATAATTTTGCCTAAATTCTTTTTTTCTTTCTTAACAGAAAAATCTTTTTTCGTTAAAACTTCGACAATTTTGTTGAAAATTGGTCTTTTTGGTTCTGAAATTCGTCTATTTTGGTAGAAATTTCATCTTTATTATTAAAAATAGAACTAGCGGGTTTACCCTCCCTAGGGATCGCGGGACCTTGTAGCTGGTGGAAGGGCTTACGGGGCTCATTGACCACAGATCCGAAATAAGTGAACCTGAGGGGCCGTATCGCGAGGTGTGGCTACTCTGGGGAACTGACGTACTCTGGTCGGTGAGACTTAAACCAAGGAGCGATCCTTCCAGGGGGTAATGGCAAAGCCCACTGGAATATCGAGAGCGCTAGTTCTCATGCTCCCTAGCAAAGATGTGATCGCCGTGTCGAGAGCTGAATGGCACCAGGGTCAACAAATCCTTGAACGCCCCGGCCTGCCCCCCTCAGTAGAGGTGGTCAGGCGGGGGTTTTAAAGGAGGTGTCTTAACGGAGACTTTGGGACACCAGGTCAAATCCCATAGTATATAGACCCGCCCCCTGCGAGCGGGGCTCTGTGGGGGGTGTTTCTTATTTCCCTAGTTTCTCGTGGGACAGAAATGTTTCCAAACAAACTGAAAAAACAACACATAAACTACGAGGGATCCGGTTAAGGTCCCTCATCCAACCCACCGTCAAAAGAGGGAGGCTCCGTAGGAGGCAACTCTCCAGAGTCGGTGCGAAATAGTGAAGATGGTAGAGACAATTATGTCGAAGCCGTGGAAGTACAGCTAACGGAACTCTCCGTAGGAAAGAGGCACCTTAGCGGAGCACAAAGAGGTAGAGCCCGTAATGCGCGAATCGCAAACAGCAGCCAAGGCTCCTCACAGGGGGCAGTGGCTGCGGAAACTTTACGCGGAGCAACTCCTCAGGCTTATTCTATAGGCAAGAGGAAGAAGGGCTCCGGAGAAACTCCCCCAAACAGGGAGTTGAAACGGCAGAAGGCTCTGGTAACACAGGGCCTTACTTTCACGCAGAAGTCCAACAACGCCCTGGTGAGAGTTGTCGTTGCGTCGGGTCATCCTGATAACTATCTAAACCTCGAGGATTTGGACAGGTTGAGGGATGAAATCTCAAAAGGGATTGACGCGTTACCTCGCCAGGGACGTGCGGAACTAGGAAGTCAAGGAGACGGAGTGTCTGCAAAGGTACCCCAGAGCGATCGTACTGAGGCGCCCGAGCTTTCAGAACCCGTCTCTACGAACTGATTCGTGGAAGGTGTTTTCCAACAGGCAGGGATCCAGGCCGAAGGGGAGAGGCTGGATTCTAGTCATTGGTCTTAACGAATCTTCAATCAGAGCCCTTGCGGCTCTAGATTATCGTCCCTATCTAGGGGAGAGTAGGGTTACCTTCCGGGGGACCCAACTGAGATCCGCAGGGGTCCCAGAAGCGTCTGGAGGTGCCCCGAACTAGCCTCTTAATGGCTGAGACGGGAATCTCTATTACGCAGATTAATTTGCACCACAGCTAAGGCGCTTCGGCGGTTTTAGCCAGACGCAAGTCTGTGGTGCAGACAGGGCTCGCCCTAATCCAAGAACCCTGGTTATACAGGGAAAGGATTTGTGGCTCCATATATATGGAGCCACGCGAAAAAACACCAAAGGCATGCATAGCCGTCAACGGTGTGGATGCGAACTTGGTCCCTGAATTCTGCTCTAGAGATCTCACCGTTATTAAGGTGATACTCAGGGGCAGTAGCGGAGAAAGGCTAGAGATATTCATTGCATCGGCTTATTTCCCTGGCGACGCCGAGGAACCCCCGCCACCCATAGAGGTGGCGGCTCTAATTCGGTATTTTCAAGAGAACAAGATCCCTCTGCTGTTGGGCTCTGATGCAAACTCTCACCACACGGTGTGGGGAAGCACAAACATCAATGAAAGAGGGAGAGATTAAATTGAATACATAGCGGACACAGAGCTGGAGATTCTGAATCGGGGTGATACTCCCACATTCCAGACTAAAAACAGGAGTGAGTTTCTCGATTTGACTCTATGTTCAGGTGCACTGATGAGCAGGGTAGTGGATTGTAGAGTCTCCGATGAGGAGTCTCTTTCGGACCACAAACACATCGTGTTTCGATTAACCCTAGGTAAACCAGTGGTTTCTAATATCAGAAACCTCAAAAATACACTTTGGGACTCATATAAAGAGGAACTCAAAGGGAGGCTTGCGGAATTCCCCACAAGCTATGGTACCATTGATGAGTTGGAGCACGCCTCGGATTTTCTGCGAAGGGCTCTGACAACATCATATATGAGAACAATTGCCCTACAAGTACAATTAAGTCTAGGAAGGGTGCAGAATGGCGAAACACCCACCTGGAGAAACTAAATTGCCTTCGGACTGGGACATCTATAAGACAGCCCAGTGGCATAAGCCTTGGGCTCATAAGGCTCGATGATGGTGAGTTTGCCGAAGATGAAGAAGCAACGCTGAATCACCTGATGGAAGTTCACTTCCCGGGTTTTCAGCGACTCCGAACCGACCAAGGGGAGAAAGGCCGGGGCCAAGTTGTGGAAAGGGCCCACTGGAATTTCGCCTTTCAGGTCGCTGATTACAAAAAGATGGAATGGACCGAAGGGTCCTCCTGCCCCTTTAAATCACCAGGGGCCGATGGCGTTTATCCAGCGATTTTACAAAAAGGCATGGATTTATTCGTCCTTCCTTTGACGAAATTATTTCGGGCAAGTATAGCCCTTAAATACGTGCCATCGGCATGGAAGGATGGCAGAGTGGCCTTCATACCCAAACCTGGGAGGGAGGGTTACACTGCTGCCAAAGATTTCCGACCAGTCAACCTAACGTGTTTTATCTTGAAGCCGCTGGAGAAGCTGGTCGATTGATAAATTAGGGATGAAGTGCTCTTGGCCTCCCAGCTGCATAGGGGGCAGCATGCTTTCCAGACAGACTGCTCGGTAGAAACTGCGCTTCATGCTGTTGTGGCAAAATTGGAGCAGCAGTTGGAACAAGAGGGGTATGCTGTGGGCGCTTTCTTGGATATAGAGGGTGCTTTCAGCAATACTCCTCCAGAAGTCATCTGTCGAGAGGCTTTGAGCTGTGGCGTGCCGGACTAGCTGGTATGCTGGATAGGAAGCATGCTACGCCGAAGAAGACTCGAAACCAGATGTGGTGAAGGTCTGGTAAGGGGGATAGCTCCGCGGGGTTGCCCACAGGGGGTTGCCCTGTCGCCCCTCCTGTGATGCACTGTAGTGGACGGCCTTCTTCGAAGGCTAAATAAAGAGGCTTACTATACTCAGGGATATGCGGATGACTTTGTAATTCTAGTCAGGGGGGCTTATCTGGAAACGCTGATGGGTCTTATAAGGTCGGCGCTGCGCATCGTAGAGCTCTGGTGCGATAGCTCAGGGCTCTCGGTAAATCCGGAAAAGACCAATCTGGTCATTTTCACGAGAAATTATAAAGTTTCGAAAGTTGACGCTCCTGTATTCTGTGGTGGAAAGCTGACGTTTTCAGATTCAGTTAAATATCTGGGAGTAATCCTAGATGGCAAGCTGAACTGGGCAAAGCACCTGGAGAGCCAATGCAGGAAATTTGTCATGACTTTTTGGATGTGCAGGAGAGCCTTTGGGTTGACGTGGGGGCTGGGGCCTAAAATGCTTGCATGGCTCTACTCTGTTGTCTTAAAACCCAGGCTCCTACATGCGGCCGTGGTCTGGTGGCCACGGGTGGAACTTAAAACAATGCAGGGCAGGCTGCGAAGATTACAAACGATAGCATTTATGGGTCTGTTTAGAGCTATGAGGACTGCGCCCACAGCGGCGATAGGATTTATCCTCTATGAGGAACCCCTACATGTTGCGATAACCGCTAGAGCAGCACACGCGATTCTACAGATGGGGCAAGATAAAATAACAAGACGCTTCAACTTCGCCAAAGCTTTCCGCGTCTGCATCCCAAGCAGGGATCTGTGGAAAGCAAATGATAACCCGCTTCGCCAGGGGGAAATCTGGTATATAGATGGCTCCAGGGAAGAGGGAGGGTCATGAGCAGGAATTTATGACAGCAAGAGAGGGAAAGGGATAGGGATCACACTTGGACGACACGCTACTGTCTTTCAAGGGGAGGTCCTGGCGGTCCTTCGCTGTGCTGAAACACTAATAGAGCAAAACGCTGCTTGCAGACAGATTACGATCTGCTCGGACAGCCTAGCGACACTAACTGCTATAGGGAAACCAGACATAACATCAGAACTGGTTTGGGAATGCAAAAAGGCATTAAACCAACTTGCAGAAAAAAACAAAGTGGCTCTCATATGGGTCCCTTGTCATACAGGGATCAAGGGCAACGAAAAGGCGGACCAGTTGGCGAAACGCGGTTGCCTTCAGGCGAAATCCAGGCCGAAGGGGAGAGGCTGGATTCTAGTCGTTGGTCTTAACGAATCTTCAATCAGAGCCCTTGCGGCTCTAGATTATCCTGGGTTTACCCAAGAAAGATATAAGGACAGTGGTACGGACCCTAACAGGGCACAACCACTTGAACTATCATATGCACAAAGTGGGGTATAACTCCACGACAGCGTGCAGGAAATGCGGCAAGGATGACGAAACATCCCTGCATGTATTAGGCCAGTGCCCGGCATTAGCTAGGCTTAGGCAACAGACCCTCGGGACCAATTTTATGGAAACAGAGGAAATTGCAACGCGATCAGTGGTCGACATACTGGGCTTCGTCAAGAGGTCTGGATTCGACTGCTGAGAGTGAATAAGTAAGGGTGTGGCAAAATAGGCTTTATAGCTTTAGCGCCAGGGGAGCTCTTCATGGGCTTGCCACCCGCATTAAAACTAACTAATTAGCCCCACAAATTATAATCTTCACCCTCCGGAAATACCTGTCGGTTAGTCGGAACGTCACCGAATCCAAACAGGTACCATTCCTAGATTCACGCCCCAACGAAACATCCTGACAGAAACGATTAGAATAGATGACTCCTCGAATTCCGAAAACGTGGTACGCCGTGATAGGAGTAGGGTTAATGCAGAATCCGAGAGGAACTCCCCACGTTATCGAGCAAGATATAACACCTCGGTATTCCAAAGAGTGGTTTTCCTTTCGGTCAACGGGGAAGCCGAATTAAGACTGACTTTCGAGATTCGATGGGCATGGTACTTCCAAGAGGGCGGAATCTGGAACTCGATGAAGAATTCGACCGCGAAAGTGCTAACTACGAGAGATTAGATCGCGATACTCCTTCCCCCCGCCGTATCAATAGTTCAAGGGACCTTGGGAAAATTGTCTTGAACTGGAAAATCACATTTTACGGGAGTTGCAAGACTAGTCCCAAGGACTTCCTAACGCGCATAGAGGATCGCACCAAGCTCACAAAGGTCTCCGATGACGAACTCCTGCTGGCCATCATCAATACGAGCGTATTGATGATTATTTGACTAACCTAGAAGGCCTCATCAACCAGCTTGAAAATGAGATGCCGGCGGTAGAGCAGTTGGATTGGGTTCATATGGAACTCAGGCCTGAATTTCATAGGGTACTTCGTCGCTCCCAGTACCGTCCTTTTGATGAACTCTCGTGACTTGGTAGCGTTTGGGAGAAAGAGTGGACAGCCATTAAAGAGTATAAGCCACCCCCAAACCCCAAAAATGTCTTCCTTCAAGAATTTGCGTACCGCGACCTGCTGTCGCAAAATCATCAAAGAATAGTTCCTCATCAGCCATTGTCGAGATAATAACCCTGGCGCTTCGGGCGAAGTCATTTGTTTTAGATGTAGACAGGTGGGCCATTATCAGAAGGGCTGCGCTCTACCGCGGAAATTGATTTGCTTTGCCTGTAAGAAAAACAACTTTACTATTAAAACTTGCTGGGTCAACGCGCCGTTGAACAACTCTGGACAGTAGTAGCCACGGGTCTTATGGGCTTAAATGGGTGGAAGTATTTCGAATTAGGACAGTCAATGGCTCTACGATTGAAAAGGCTTTTAAGGATTATATCGTATCGCGTTGGGGAACTCCGGAAGTAATCCACACGGACGATGATACCGAGTTTGCTAATAAGCTCCTGGAACAGATGTCTAAGACCATTAGAATTATTCACACCACCAACCCGGTTTACCACCCGCAGGCTAACCCTACCGAACGTGTCAACCGTGTACTTAAGACTATGATTGAAGCCTTCCTTCACAAGAACCACAAGGAGTGGGATGTCTACTTACCCGAGTTCCGCTTCGCCTATAACACCACTTCCCATGGCGCGCTGAAGGTTTCACCAGCATTCCTGAACTATGGGCGCAACTCTCTTCCCTGTCGTTCCTTGAGAAGTAATCTCGAGAGGGGATCACAACGCGTTCTCTCGAAGAAGGAACACAACCTTGCAGCTAAACTATGCAATAAGTTCGATAGACCTTACAAAATTAAGCGCAGGTTGTCTCCCGTTGTGTATATCAGGCCGAACTACATCGGCACAATGGGCCCTAGGAAGGGCAACAGAGGCTACACCCAGCCCGGCTCCAACGTGCAGTCAATTCGTGGGACCAGTCAGTACGGCTAGACACAGTCGCAGCCACGAAGTCAACTGGGTACCCTGTAGGAGGGAGGGGTCCGGACCCCCTTCTCCCTCTCACCCACAACTAAGCAATAAGGAAATGTTGGAGGAGCAGAGGTGGATGAGAGTGATCGGGTACGACAACCTGATTCGCAAAGGATGGCTCAAGATGGGGGCCCCGAAACCAAGGGCATACCGAGGGCCAACCAACAAGATGTGCTGGACATGCAGGCAAGCCGGCCACCTGCCTGGCCAGTGCCCTAACCAGGTCGGCTCCTGGCCTTTTGGCCTCGGGTGTGGTTAGCCCGGGTTTAAGAAACCTTCATGTTCGAACTGTGGACCCCTGTACGCATCGGACATGGTCCTCGATGGAAAGTGGAGGCGCCGACCGGGTCAGAGCATTTACGACAAGGAGCCAGAGCTCCAGGAGCAACTTTTAAAAATCCACAAGGCCTGTCATCGGAATAGGCTGCCTCCGTCACGTAGATAGGACCTCCGCGTTTTCCGAGTTATCTTTCGAGTTGCGCACACGGTTTGAATTCTTGTTTCGGTTCGTTGTCGACATATTGAGAGTCGAATTTTTGTTTTCCGACGCAAATTTCTTTTCTTCCTTTTTATTTTAGTTGAGCTATCGAACATGTACATACAGGGACATATATACCAAGTAGATAGGTTTGAATTCATGTTTTGCTTTGTTGAGAGTCGAAATTTTGTTTGTCAGCGCAATTTTCTTTTCTTACCTTTTACTTTAGTTGAGCTAGCAAACATATACATACAGGGACATACATACCAAGTCATCTTTTCAAGTTGCGCACACGGTTTGAATTCTTGTTCCGCTAGTACTTACTTAGCACACTTTGTACTTGCATGCAACATTATTATTGTTACTGTAATTTATTATTATAAGTTGTCATTATATAATTTAATACGTAGTTATCAATATAATTGCAGAGTAAAGGAATGCATAGAAAAAGGAAGAGACATCGATCCACAATTTGATGAAGGATCATAGTTAAGTTTAAAGGAGGCAAAATTGAGAGGTTTTACATTTCAAGCAATTATTATTACATTCTTGAAAATGTTTCTTGAAGTCTTCTTTCCTAATACGACCACTTCAGTATTGTAAACAAGATTTCGGGAAACATATGAAGTAGATGAGGTTATGTCCCTTGTATGCTTTGGTGCGACTATCACTTTTACATAAGCCGTACATACAACGCATACACGCTGCCTTACATCCTTTTTCACTCAAATTTATTTCACTTTGCAATTTTGTTCTGGATAAATTGCCACAATTGTTTAAAAATTAAAGAAAATTGTTTTCACTGCGTTCGTCGAGCAAAAATGATCGCAACAAGTGGGTACAACGAAAGTACATTGCACTTGCGCAGTAAACTATCCGATGGGTAAAATCGTCTATTGATTATTTTTGTAGAAAAAAATAGCACCAAATTAGTCAATTAGCTGTATTAAACATTTTTATTAGGCCCGACCAAAGAATAGATAGGATTTTTATAACTCTATCCATCAATAGATAATAATCGTTTCTGGTATTGCTCCTGGGCAGTGCTCCCAACTAAGACCCCGAGAAGTACTCTGCATGCGTGAAGAGGAGTATCTCATTGGTAGATGGAAGTGAATAATTAGATATTCTCTTAAATCTCCATTCTTCACCAAAGGAAAGGTTCTGCTTGACGCAAGCGCACTAGTGCACCAGCCCATCGCATCGCATCGTTGGGAGCACTGCTCCTGGGCATGACGGAATACTCAATTATCTATAATTATAATTTATTATTAGTATACTTGAAATAAAAATCAGTTTATTAAGTAAATAATAGTTGAAATCATAATTATTTTACAAAAATCATAAAAGCTTACATCTTTTACATTTTATTTTTCTCTGGTATTCCGTGAGATTGGAACGATTGGTACGAGATGTTTAATTTTCATACCATTTAACTGGACTTATCATGACAGAAAAGTGCAACATTTTTACATATCTTAGTCCTAAAAATGATATCTTTTCCGAGTGACTCCTTAAGACAACTAAAATTTCGGGCCTTTTTAATAACTACAAATTTACAGAGACCTGATCGAAACTTTCATTACATTTCTTTATTGACAAAAAAATTTTTTTCTACTAAAATTTGATCTGATATCTCTAGATTTGGCCTAAACCATATAATAACGGAAATTGCATTAACGATTGGATCAAAATTATTTTGTTTAATTGGCAGTAATGAAATAGAATGAAAGTTTCGTTCGGCTAACTACAAATTTACACTATTTTTTCGTTTATTATTTACAAAAACTTAAGTTCAAAAACTTCGTGATCCATTTTCGATTATTTACTGTTGGAAAATATAATTTCAAATAAAATTTGTTTAAATATTTATAAATGATAAAGAAAGAATTCTTTGTATCAATAAATATTATTGGTTAAACTTCAAACTTTTATTCTAATGCCTAAAAATGTGATAAAAATGTTTCATTTAGGTAAAGAGTAACTCAAAAGGCGATTTTTTTCAGGGTAAAAATTAATTTTTTGCTCCCACAAATTAATTAAATCTAATATTTCAAGGAATCTTCATAAGAAAATATAGTATCCTTGCTGAAATGCTATTTTTTAAAAAAATGAACATTTTTGGCCAGTTTTCCAGTTAATTAAGATTATCTACATAACATCGTTATCTATTATAGGGTGTTTTACACTATCATAATAAAACAAAAGTAATAAGTATACCGTATTATTCTATTTAATGAGTAAAACTCATAAACATACACAAAATCGTGAAACAGTGTGAGAGGATTATTAAGTTCGTGCAGGCTTGTCAATAGCTACCCAACCTCAAAATTGCTTAGCACATGGTGCGCGTTGTAAAAAAACCACATTCATGGTACATGTTTCGCGACAACTGAAATTATCAGTGGTCGATATTGCACTTATAGATTGTCGATAATATCGACATGGTCGATAATAATATATTACCATTTGTAAGTCATTGTAGCAGAAAAAAGTAAAAAGAAATATTCACACATAACTTTAAGGGTCTTAAAAAAGATAAATGCCATCAAATTTCGGTGTGTGGAAATCCACACATGGCGAAGGTCCAGGTGTGGATTGCTCCACACGATTCACACGGTTCGCGCCGGCCCTGATCATCCCCTGTCGAACTAAGAGGTAAACGACTCCACTGCAACCAGGGTTCGATTCTGTCACATTGAACGATTAACGGGGGTTTTAACGCACCCTGGAATAAGAACTGATGACTAACGTATGAGGCTGGCGTCGCATGTGGGCAGAAAACGTTGGCGTAAAGCAGAAACTCATGAGAGTGAAAGAGACAAATACACGGAAAAAATTTATCCGTGAAAAAGTCACGAACTTGTAGCTAGGTCTCGGATACGAGATAGAAAAATGAAACATTACATGCTTATTTATATAAGATTTGTATGGATAAATCTCAAAGTTTTTGACGAACAGTTCGAATTTCTTACGAACAGTTCCTGAAAACTTCAGACTGAAATATAAAGAGGAAAAATTTTATTTGTGCGATTCAATTCGTATTAATTTATAAATTCGCAACTCAGAAGATTCGAACCCTCAAAGAATGCTGACGTTTGGGCGAGCGTGTGTGCGGGCCACGTAAAGGTGAACCTACTTTCCAGTTCCCAGATTTGTCGGGCAAGCCTTTTCTGAACCTTTTCTTTTCTGAACCACTCGTAATATTTTTGTCGTTATTCACGTAAAAAAAGTGATGAACCGTTTTAGAATTTTCACATCGAGTTCGTGAATTTTTTCTCAAAGATCTCAGATTATTTACGAAAATACATCAATATCCGATGAATTGTTCTCATATCCGAGACCTAGCTACTAGTTCGTGACTTTTTTACGGATACGTTTTTTCCGTGTAGATCTGTCCGTCTCTTTCACCCTCATGTATTTCTGCTTTGCGCCGACGTTTTCTGCCCACATGAGACTGCGCCTTTATTCAACGTCATCTCCATCTCCATGGTTACCGAACTCAGTCCGCGTAATGGCGGACCTTAAGCATCCGGCCCGCTCAGGCTGTGTTCGAGAATTGACTGGGAGTACTGGAAGTACTGACGTGACGTCATAAAAAGTACTGCTGTGAGAATGCCTAGGGCGATGAGAACTGTTGCAGTGATGCCAACGTAGACAAAATTATTATTTGGAGCGTTGCGATCGGCTGTCGACCGAAAAACGTCATCAATCATAGCGATTCCGTGTAATTTTGCGTGACGTAATTTTTACTAGAATTAGTGGATGTAAAAGCATGTGTAATTTCACTGGGAGCAAGATGATGGCAATAAACTTTGTTTAATTTCAGAAAATAGTTATAATTAATTAATTATTATATTTTATTATATTAAATAATTAATTAATTGATTGATCAATTTATAAAGGGCTTTGAAATAAATACAAAAATGTAGGAATAAGTAAAGCAAAAGTTGCTAAATTAATTATTTAAAAAATAATAATAATAATTACCAAACGGTGCTGACACCTCACGAGAAATGCCTATAGCAAAAACCCCTGATACCGCTCAGAGTGGCATTTAGTAACGTGCAGAACGCGTTTCCCGCACTTTTGGCTCATGCAGCGTGCAGGCTCGCGTCCATGCTGAAGCGTACCTTAGCATTTTTACCTTTAATTTATTTATTCGTAAAACGAAATTATATATAAATGGGTGATACGGGTAAAGTCCCCATAACTATATACGACGCCGAGTTGCAACGGCATTACATTGTAAATTTGGACGTTAAGAAAGCTCTTCGTGTTGAAACCGGTAAGTCCCTTCGTAAAATTGTAAATAAAGTTCTGAAGTTCGCGAAGTGGCAGGCGCCTGCTTGCAGAGGCATGAAAGCACCCTTATAGTTACGGAAAATTCCGTAACCATAGACGGTACGTTTAAAGCAAGTTCGATTTCAATCTTTTTTCGGAGTGACAGCAACGCAAACGTGAAGCGAATTTGAAAACGATACTTACGCGAAGTGGACTTGCTTTTTATATAGATGAAAAGCCTAACTTTCATACTTATTAATATAATAATTTGTATTAATAAATCGAATTATTTGTCAAACTGTTTCATAATTGGGAAATGTTTCATGATAGGTACCTTTACCTTATAGTATAAGGCCTTTCTTATTTTTTTTTCTTATTTTTCTGCCTCATCGAGGAAGTTAGAGAACAATTATCCGTGAAGGCGGTAAGGAAGTTTTCGGATCCCTCTGCGGAAGCTGCAGTCTCATCTTTACTATCTACCACAACGACCACTTCACCCTCAGAATCTCCAACCACTGCAGCTACGTCTCATCAGGCGTCTTCGGATGGATTTTGATTCGGCACGAAAGCAAACACCTTCTCTGGTAGGCATAGAATTAACCTTTTTTTAAATTGATAACAACTTTCACATAGTTTGAAATGCTTCCTAACAATTAATAAATTCTGCAATAACATTCACAATATGACATCCAATTTTGAGACTTCAACATGTTCAATGTTTTCCATTTCAATTTTAGAACAAAAACTTCCAGACGATGGTGACTTTGATGATGATTTTGTAACGGAGGAGCTTACTAAGCACGAATACTCCAAAACTCCGGTGTAAATCACCGAAACAGCCTCCCTTTTCTAGTTGCTTTTTGGGGTTAAGTCACAGCCCCACAAAAAAATGTCTGTGCACGACACCAGACCACCATATCTATAAGTTTTTGGGGTCGCTGAGTCCGAATCCGGGGTCCGTTTTTCTCCACCAGGTCAGAGTCAAGGTCACACCAAGATTATTCCACGAATGTGGGCCAAGATGCCGTTTCTGTATGTTTTTGAGGTCCCTGAGTCCGAATTCGAAGTCTGTTTGTCTCCACCAAGTCAGGGTCGAGGTCATTTCAAGGTTAAATCGAGGAAAAAACCTGTGAACAGACACAATTACTACACCTATACGTTTTTGGAGTTGCTGAGTCCGAATCCGGGGTCTGTTTTTCTCCGCCAGGTAAGGGTCAAGGTTAAATCGAGGAAAACCCCTGTGAACAGACGCAGCAACCACATATACAGGGTTTTTTTTCAACTTGAGACACCGAAATATCTCAAAAAATACGCATCCTACGGAAAAAATGTCTGGAATAAAAACTTTTTATTTTCGAGGGGGAAAAAAGATTTGCTAAAATTTACCCCACCCCACCCCCACAGGAGGCAGGGGTGGGGGTAACTTTGTAATTTCAAATAGCAACCCCAATTTTTTATCACAGATTCAGATTCTCCTTTACGAAATACGTAAGTTTTATTCGGAAAATTTCTTTCGATTCGCGATAGATGGCATTGCAATTGCGAAAAATGAAATTGTTGACACTACTTTTAGCTCTACCCAGGAATAACGACGCGGACGTAGTAGTTGTCTATTCCCTTCGGGGTGCTTAATTTCGGTGAGTCCCCTTGCCTCTCACCCTCCATTTGGGTGCTTGAACTTTTGGCAACGGGACAGTAAAAGTGATAAAAGTGTCGAAAACCATTCCCGAATGCAGTTGGTTGACGACAGTCGATTTTGGATGTAGACATTACATATCATCGAGTCTCCACTGTCTACAATCCTCGACGTCATTCCGGCCGAGCGATAACCGCGTCTGTCCGTGCTTAACGTACTATTTGTATTTCCTTACTTCATTACTTTTACAATGGAAATTCTATCTCACCAACAGAAGATTGAAATGATTCTCATTTATGGAGAAAGCGGCAGGAATATCAATGATGCTCTCACGCTTTATGCTCAACGCTTTCCAGAAAGTGTTCCTTCACGCGCTTCTTTTTACCGGATTGTACGAAACTTCATCACTGACGGAAGTGTACAACCGAAAAAAAGGAAGCGTCAAGTTTAGCTGCAGTCACTCATGACCCTCATGTTAGTACTCGACAACTAAGCCGCGATTCCGGAATGTCTCTATCCAGTGTTTGGAAGGTATTAAAACGTAATAATTATCATCCGTATCATATTCCCGAATTTCTTTTTTCTAGTACTCTTCACAGACGAGTCGTCTTTCACAAAACATGGTAACGTTAATCGGCACAACATGCATTATTGGCGTGTAGAAAATCCACATTGGTTGCGTGAAGTTGAGCATCAGCGTCCATGGTCCGTGAACGTTTGGTGTGGAATAATTGGAGATCAACTTATCGGTCCGTATTTTATTGATGGAAATTTGAACAGTGAAAAATATCGTAACTTTTTAGAAAATCAACTTCCAATATTGCTGGAAGACCTAAGCTTGGAAGTGCGACACAACATGTGGTTTCAACATGACGGTTGTCCAGCACATTATGCCGCAACCGCGAGGGAAGTACTCAATCGCGAATTCAATGGACGATGGATCGGTAGAGGAGGTCCAGTAAATTAGCCTGCCAGTTCGCCAGATCTTACGGCGCCGGATTTCTATTTGTGGGGTTATCTAAAGAATCGCGTGTATCAAGAAGTGCCCACAACTCGTGATAACATGATCGAGCGAATCAGGTCTGCTTGTGCACAAATATCACCAGACACAATTCGCAGTTGTGTGGAATCTTTCAAAGCTCGGATTAACAAGTGCATCGAAGTGCGAGGACACCATTTTGAGCACTTACTGTAAAATAATTAATAGAAATCAAGCATCCCTGTGGTGAGAGGCAAGGGGACTCACCGAAATCAAGCACCCCGATGGATGGTGAGAGGCAAGGGGACTCACCGAAATTAAGCACCCCGAAGGGAATAGACAACTACTACGTCCGCGTCCTTATTCCTGGGTATTACTAACATTTAGACCTATTATATGTATAGTCTGGTGCCCAGCATTATAATAGTGTCCTCGTAAGTTATAGCGTAGCGAAAACACCTGTGATATACAGAGATCAAATTAGTAACGATTGAGACTGAGATAATAAACAATTAGAAATTAGTTTCGTTCCAGTATATATAAAATCCTTAAACAATGGAACCTATCAAGCCAGTGAGAGTGCTAGGCGGAGGAGGTGCTGGGGCCGCTCAAGACGGAATCGTTCAAGAGATTGCCGATGTGACGCCCTCAACACCCTTCCCGAAAGCTGGCCCCTCTGGTAGCAATGATCCAACACCAGCGGCCCGTAGTGCACCTATGGACTGTGGGGATGTTGGACAAGACAAAGGAGTGATAAGACCTATTTCACCCATTAGGTCGAGATTGCGTAGTGCCAAGTCTAGGGATTTAATTTTTGAAAACCACTTCCTCCAAAACACAATTTGGAGCTAACACAATTACCAGCGACAAAGTGGCACCTCCAATACATGCTACTGCTGCTGGGCGTAAGTATGAAAGCGACCCATTCTTCAATAACGCCAATGTGTTAATTAGAAGGACCGATGCTAGGGTTCAGTATGTTGCTGCGCCTAAAAGTAGTGTCAACAATTTCATTTTTCGCAATTGCAGCGCCATCTATCGCGAATCGAAACAAATTTTCCGAATAAAACTTAAATATTTCGTAAAGGAGAATCTGAATCTGTGATAAAAAATTGGGGTTGCCATTTGAAATTACAAAGTTAC
Source organism: Andricus curvator (assembly GCA_932195095.1). Lineage (NCBI taxonomy): Eukaryota > Metazoa > Arthropoda > Insecta > Hymenoptera > Cynipidae > Andricus > Andricus curvator. Next base: position 88,721 of record CAKNYM010048761.1, read on the forward strand.
CCCCACCCCTGCCTCCTGTGTGGGTGGGGGTGGGGTAAATTTTAGCAAATATTTTTTCCCCCTCGAAAATAAAAAGTTTTTATTCCAGACATTTTTTCCGTAGGATGCGTATTTTTTCGATATTTCGTTGTATCAAGTTAAAAAAAACACCCGTATACGTTTTTGGGGTCGCTGAGTAAACGGAGACAGACGTTGTAACTGTATGTATCCTCGATTAATCAAATATCGAGAAACTTTATTTATCTATTGTTTTTTATGGTATCACCTATTTCATTACTTTCTCTCTTTAATGACCAGCAGTAATCAGTGAAGGAACACTTTCTGGAAAGCGTTGAGCATAAAGCGTGAGAGCATCATTGACATTCCTGCCGTTCAACTGAAATGAACGCAACCAACACACTCAAATCAAATGAATACGTGCGCCCATCCACGCTGCTAGATTCATTTGTTTCTTGATCTTAATTCTCTTTAGACAATGTGCCATCTCACTTTGCGATATTAGTTTCTTTTTAGTTAGCAATAGACGTTTATGCGTTACTCCGCTCTACGATTTTCATTTGTTCTTGTTCGCAATTTACGTTCACTTGCCATCTCATTGTGTATCATGAAAACTATCATTGAAGATCCAAATAGTTTCTGCAAGTTTTTAAGGACGAATGATGTCTGCGTCCTTCATCGAGGGTTCCGAGACGTAGTTAAAGATTTGGAAGAAAAAAATTTCGAAGTACTGATGCCTGCTTCGAAGGGTAATAGAAAGAAACTCTCAACAGAAGTTAATGAGAGGCGAGGGGACTCACCGAAATCAAGCTCCTCGACGGTGAGAGGCGAGGGGGCTCACCGAAATCAAGCACCCCGATGCACAGTGGGGCAAAAAAAGTTCCTGTGAACAAATTAATTTGCAGACTAAACTACTTATCCGATTAGGACGTTTTTTGTTAATGAAAGTCTATGAATAAAAAATTAATTTTGTGTTTTCATGGTTGCCATTTTGTTCGAAATTTTTTATCTGACGTTAAATAGTCAGAATCTGGGAAGCAGTTCATTTAAAATGCGGTCTGTGAGTGTTAGCTGCATAACAAACTTTTTCGCATTGTTGTAAACAAATTAGTGAACAAAAGTTATATCTTTTCCATTTGTGATAACAATGTACTTTTGACTGATATTTTTTGAAGGAAATGGAAGAAAAGAATGTTCACTTAAAATTATAAGAAGTGAAATATGAATTAATTATGGTTTATAACAATGTAATAAACAAATTCCTAAATATGCCATTTTCCAATAGAAACATTTCGTTTTTTCTAGAAGAATCAAATTATAGTATCTTGCTAATGGTCGTTCACTGTAAAAATTTGCTACTGGACAACAACTGTATATTAAACAGAATTAATAAACAAATGCATCATTTGGCCATTTTTCAGTAGATAAGTTTTGTTTCTTCATCAGAGTCAACTACAAATCTTGCACTGATGATCCTTCACTATAGATGTTGTACTTTTTAGAAACAATAATTCATTATTTAAACAAAATTAATAAACAAATGTATAATTCCGCAATTTTTCAGCAGATAATATCGTTTCTTCAGCAGAATCAACCATGAATATCTCCCCAATTTTCCTAGTAGTCGCGATTCTTTTGTTTTTCGATCTTCATTTGTTTTCTTTCTGACGTTTGTCGTTTGTTATGATTATTTTGAATTCGATCTTCATTTGTTTCTTCTGCCTAGTGCTTAGGGATCGTCCATATATTACGTAAGACTTTTTTCTTTTGTTTATATCGTTGTGTCCTTTTCAACTTCACATCAATTTTATTCTCGTCTTTATTTAAACAGAAGAAAAACGTCTTACGTAATTTATGGACGATCCCTCAGAACATTTACCACTTTCACACAACTTCGTGACTTGTTACTATCATTTGGTGCTTATCATTCGTAAGTGCTCTTTAGTGTATTTTATTATTTTTTGCTGCATTCATTGTTCGTTATTCGTTTGGTCATTGGAAAATAACCTTTTTCTTACTAATTTAAATAGGAAAATTATGATTTAATTGTAAAAACTAATTTTCTCTTGCTTTTTTAAAATAATAAATACCGATTTAATAGTTCCTTATATACAAATTCGGCTGATGTGATCTTTGAAAGATCACGTCAGCCTTGATAGTTTCCGTATCCCTACTCTTTCCGTATTTCAGATTTTATCCCTTTTAAAATAAATTCCAAAAATTTAGTTATTGAATCAACATATATATATATATATATATATATATATA
>CAKNYM010048761.1:95189-170182 GCA_932195095.1 Andricus curvator
TGCCCCTTACTGTACACTTTTATATTCATTATAAGTCTACTGCGCATCTGCAAATGTCTTAGAACTGGACTACGCAGCCGAATGTGCTGAAGAACTTTACTGCGCAGACATGGTATCACGGACCTGCAATACGCACACTTATATGCCTTATAAGTCTACTGTGCAACCGTAAGTTTCGTGGAACTGCACTACGCAGCCACGTGCGCTAAATACTCTACTGTGCAGTAAAAGTGCCACATGCATTGCTGTGCACTCCTATGTTTCTTAAGAGTCTCTTGTGCATCTGTATGTATCGCAGAACTGCACTGCGCAGATGCAAGTGCTGAAAACTGTACTGCACAGCCTCTGTACCACAGACCTGTACTGTGCCTTCAATGCAGTACAAGTATACTGCGAAGTCTCACGAACCACAGAAGTGCACTGCGCATCCCTCTTCCCGCATCTCCTCACCTTTTCGCTCCTCTTCCCGCCCCTCCACACGATTTGACTCGACTCGACGCGACTTCAGTCCTCTACTCTCCACTACTCCACACCTCTCTTGTAAAGCACTTCTGGTAAGTTAATGCTCAAACTAATCCTGAAGTATTTGAAATTACTTCGACTGTGTAATTGAAATAAATTAGTAATTGGACCTTGTCTATTTGGTAGAAAATACAAATTACATACAAGCAATTTGTAATTTAATTCAATTAAACTGGAACAAATGTCATTTCTCTCAAATGTAATTCAATTAAATTGGAATGAAATACATGTAATTTCTCGCGTGTATTTTAAATACATTGTGCCCAGCTCCGATCTCTTCCTAGCTCTCTCAGTCTGTCATCTGCATTAACAAAATCAATCATACTGTAGCTGTCGCCTCTGCACCAGGTGTGCACGTGGATCATTGTATGCCTAAACCAAGTATTTGTAGTAAACAATCCCCTTTCTAAGCATAAGCTAACCAGTCTGTCTCCGTATGCTCGCATTGGGCTCCAAACCATCCATTTGAAAACGGAGTGGATAGACTGCTGGTACCGGCAAAAAAGTTCACTGTCGGTACTGGTAAAAAAGCATATTTGCAGCATGCCAAAGAGACTGCCAGACATTTTGGAGCAAGATCGTGTGACTGGCGGCTCAAGGATTACCATTAAAGACTAATGGGAGCGGGAAGGCACGCCTGAGACTAATCAAAGAGATCATGTTGGCCAAACCTCTACCCTTTTTCAACAAAACGAGGCGGGTGCACAGTGGGTCATAAGGGATCGTCCATATATTACGTAAGACGTTTTTCTTTTGTTTATATCGTTGTGTCCTTTTCAACTTCACAGCAATTTTATTCTCGTCTTCATTTAAACAAAAGAAAAACGTCTTACGTAATATATGGACGATCCCTATTCCAAAATTCTTGGAGAAAATTCCCAAAATAGAAAGTTACTATTCGAGGTAAACTATTACGAGTTTTTGTGTAGTTGGTATTAGTGCCCTCAAATCTGGAACAGCAGATGGTTTGATCAAAAATTGGACGGCAGGTGCACGCTCGCAGTTCACCTAGCCGAGGAACGCGCGCGACTCGAACGTATATCGATTTTCGTGCGCCTGAAGTGAATACAAATATATCAGTTAATAAGTGCTGGAAAATAAATCTGAAAAATGGAGGTGGGGCTATGTACAAAATTTACTCTTGCTTAGAATTCTAGTTTTTATGTACGTTACATAAAAACATTAAAGTATTAAGTAGTGATCTGGCGAAATCCGGCGCAGCCTTCAATTGTTTTATGTGCGAAAAAGTATAAAGAATCAAATCGCGTGATCGGAGCTTCCACTTCTTTCCCCCCTTTTCTGCAAGAAGACATCAAGTGAAGTCGCTCGCGCGCTGACTAGGCCCAAGCGCAGGCCTGCGGTCGAGGTTTTTTCGTTTGTTTTTTTGGAATTTTGTGAATGCTATAACTCCGGTAATTTTCCTTTTATCAAAAAAAGTCATAAGAATACTTTGTTCTCCCTTTTGAGTATTATTAATATCCGTACATAGAATTTTTAAGTATTAAAAAAAATTGTTCTCAACATTTTTCAAAATGTGCCCACTTTTTGAATTTTTATCCAAAATGGCTAGCTAACGAACTAGACCTTCATTTCAGGACACTTAAAGAGTATACCAAAGGCCAATCCAATAAGTTAATTCTTTTGAAAGTTATCGTGCTAACAAACTAAAAATCTACAGACCAACAGACAGACAAATATTTTGTAAAAACCTATTTTTTGGGTTCAGGGGGTCTCAAAACGTGGATATTTGACAACAGCGGGGCGTGGGGTGTCAAATTTTACACAAATCTAATAACTTCTCATTATAGGATAAGAATGTAAAAAATCGACTTTCTGGGGTTTGTCCAGGAATTTTGAACTCTGGCCCACTGTGGGGCGGGAAGGCACTCCTGTGACTGGTCACAGAAACAATGTTGGTCAAACCTATGCCATTTTCCAAACGTCACGTGTTGAGCCCAAAGGTACCTCTGTGACTGTTCACGGAAACAATTTTGGTGAAAACCCTAAACCTTTCCAATGTCTCTATGATTCGTTTTCTGTCATTAGTCCCAGGTATACTTTCAGTTTCACCCTTGACATTAGACACATAGGACGAAACTTCGTTTTTAACTATTTTCGTAACAAATTCCTCACACCATAAGCCTTTTTTTATATTTTTTATTTGTAAGCAAAAGTTCGATCTAATTAAAACGAATTATCGATTATTTGTTTAAACTTTCGGCGCCGGCAGTCTACACTCCACGCTTAAAAAATGATTTGCAAAAAAAAAACAGAAAAGGCAGTTTTAAACAGAAAAAGAACAGAAAAGGAACACTTGGATATTTCGGAGACGAATCCAAAGTTTATTTCGATTTTTCGATCAGACGCTTGGTTTTTTTTATGGTTAATTACCAAAGTTTGAAATCCATAGAGATAGGAAATTTCAGGATATTGGACTGAAGTAAGTTCAACATTTAGATAAGTGCACTTAATATGGTTCATTATCTGCCTGTAGATACGTGTGTCGAAATTTCGGTACAAATAGCCAGATTTTTTTCGTTACGAATATCGAGAGTAGCTAAAGCGACTATTTTTACCGAAATTTTCGTACAGATAGAAGAAATAGAAGAAAGACTTAATAAACGTATCCCATATTTTGCCCATATCCGAAGTAAAATTTTAAATATAAGTACAAAATTGTACTGTCAACTATAATAAGGAATCCTTTCTCACAAATCTCAAATACAAAATATCGCAAGTATAAAGAACAATTGCATATTTTTGAAAACCAAACATGAGATGAAGCCTTTTAAATTCTAATATAATACTAGTAGCCACACACCTAAATTAAGCCATGGTTAAGAAAGCAATAATGTAAATTGTATTCAATAATATATTGATGTATTTAAAAAATAGGGAAATTCTCTTTCAGATTTTTTTAAGTCCAAAAATATTATGTTTCCTGAATAGATAATAATTCTTGTTTTTCTGTTTTGGAGGAGGAAGTTGTAAATGCAGTTTGTTGGCGGTGGTGATGTAGCATGATTCAGGGTCATGTGAATTAGCCTACTAAGAAGGTTTATATTACTGCCTACTGATTATTTGAAAACAATTGAAAATATTATACGATCACATACTTTAATTACGTTATCGTATTCCAATCTCTATAATCTTTTGCTACTAAATATATGAAGCAGTATTTTGAAAATATAATGTATAAAAGGAGAAACTGAATACTTCAGGTATGATATGTTTCAGGGAGGTCAAGGTCATTCTTGCAGTAACTTTCAACAAGGAATTCAATGGCGTCCTTAATTTTGATATTGACGATGAACTTCAAGGTACTCTCAAGGTCAACTTTAAAAAAAAATGGAAACGCCCTTTCTTTACATTGGCTATCGATAAAGTGGGAAATTTTACGTTCAAATATGCACCCAGGTCATACATAGGTACATTGTAACTTTGAAAGTCACTCTAAGGTCATTTAAACATAAACAAGGTCTGCATAACTCTGGGAATGGAAGCTTTTCAAATTTTTTTCGTAAAGAGTAAAGTTACTAACTTTAACAAGGCGTATTCAGTAATGACCTTTAGCATGACCTTGGCGATGACCTTCAAGGTTATTACAGGGTCAATTTTTTCCTATGGAACCCCCCTTTCAAGGTTACAATGCTCGCATGTCCCTACTTTTCGCATTACCTCGCATTGCCAAACTCTGCTTCCGCGGCTAATACCTAATACTTATCTACTATTTCCAATATTTACAGATTACTTATATCTACTTCCTCTTCTATTTACAATCTTTCCTTCTCCATTCTTCTTCCTCCTTCCTTCTCTTCTCCATCTTACGCAACACTCCCTTCACCCGTGCTACTCCCCTTTTGTCCCCCTTTTATGCATCAATACCTCCATGCTTATCCCACTCCTTCCCACCTCTACGCACTCCTCCAACCAGTGCTACACTCTTGCATCCGCCTTCCCATACAGTTCACACATCCTCTTTTCCCTAGAGAGCCAGAACCTATTAAAACCCTCCATGCACCCACATATCATCCTCGCTATAAGCTCCTGACTTCCTTTCTCTCCTTTCTCACATAAATATTGCGCTCCCGCCCTTGGCATAATCCACACATTGTTCCCGTTAAACATTGACTCTCCTATTCTCTCTTCCCCTGCTGTCTTCTCTCTCTCCATACCGTTTTTCTTAACCAACTCATATACCTTCCTTCCTTCCTCGTGCATCCTTATCACTTCATCCATCTGCAGACCATTCGTTCTAAAATACCTTTCCCTTTCAACCTCCATTTTCCCACCCCCTCTCCTGTTCTGCTTCTCCCACCAACACTCCCGAAACAGCTTACTTCCCCTCTCTTCCAAAAATTTCTCCTCATATTTACACGCCCGACTCCCGGCTAGAATCCCTACACTCGTTCTCCCCGTCTCCTTCCTGACAATATAATTAGGCGCGTTTCTTGCCAACCCCAGTGCCCACTTTACATATCTGTCCCGTGTCCTATTTACCTCTTCACTTTTCTTCCACCCCTACACCTCTACTCCATACAATAGCACACTCATCACTAGTGAGTCAAACAAGTTCATTCTCCTTCCAAAATCTTCTGCGAATAACGTCTCTCCCAACCCCCACACCTGCCTAATCACCACATTTGCCCTCCTCACTCTCTTTTATGTGACCATCCTCTCCCCCATTCCTCCGAAACAAGGAGCCCAGGTACACAAACTCTTTCACCTCGTGCGCCGCCTTTCCCTTCCACTACGACTCCCCTCCGTTATCCCTTCCCCCTCGTTTTCTGAACACCATAACCTTGCACTTTTCCGCATTCAGCTCTAACCTGTTCTTATCCAGGTATCTTCTCAACCTCTTCATCATCTCCTTTAAGGCCTCCTGGCTTCTTGCCAGGAATACTATGTCATCTGCATACGCTAGTGACCAAATTCTAACCCCTCCATCCTGACTCCTCCTACCACCCCGGCCTCCAGCTCACTTTCCATATCCGTAATTAAAATCGAACAAAGCGTTGTTCTAAGCGGACACCCTTGCCTTAACCCACTATTTATCCAGAATCCCTAAGAAAACCCCTCCCCTCCTTTCACCTTATCTTTGGTCTCTTCACATATCTCCCTTACCCTCTCGATCAGGCCTCTCCCCACTTCCCTATCTTCCATCGCCTCCGACAACCTCCCCCTATCCACCGAAGGAAACGCGCCTTTTAAATCCACAAAAAACGCGTACACGCTCGACCCCTTCTTCACTAATTCTCTATCCAGCACGTGCTGCAGAACGTAGATATTGTCAATAGTACTCCTACCATCCTTCCGCAGCCTCTCCGCCACCACCATCGCGTATACTTTATACGCCGTATTCATTAGCGTAATCCCTCTATAATTTTCCTGTCTATCCCTATCTCCTTCCATGTACAGTGGCACTATTAATCCTTCTGTCCACCCTCCTGGGAATCCCTCCCCCTCCATACTGTATTCACTACCTCCTTCAGCCTCTCTCTAACCTCTTGTGTACTAAACAGCCATGCTTCGTTCTCTACCCCGTCCAGCCCTGCTACTTTTGACCTTCTTAACTTATCTGCTTCTCTATCTCATCGTCATTCAACTCCTCCATCTCTGCCTCCTCCGTCTTTCCGCTTCTTTTACTTCCTCTTGACCTTTCTTTTCATCTTTTTACATTCCCTATCCAACCTAAAACGTATGATGATTATGCGAATCCACAGTTGTTCAATCAGCACCAAATTTTCCATACATATTCTTTGGGTTGCCGGACAGGTTTTAAGAGTAATGGGGGAAAGATTGGGGGGGGGCGGCATGTAAAATAACATTATAACAATAAAACAGAAAATCTTCGGGCGGAAATCTCTTATCATGTTATGAAAATAATTTCGAATACAAATATTTTTGTTTTTGCTCGCAAACGAAGAACGTTGGGTAAAAGATCTAACCTTAAACTTCCATCTTTCATTCTAATGCAGGGCAACAGTCAACAAAACGAGATGTTTATTTTTTTCGCTTGAATTTCTGTGTCAAGATAAACCAAACATTTTCCACATGACTGTACAAATTATAAAAAATGCTGAATGATTTACAACGCCTAACAAGACAGCGACTAGTATATATACCCTGAAACATTTTCATGAATATTCATTAGTTCAACCTTTATCGAAATGTTACAAAAGCTGGCTTCCTTCACATTAGGAAAATGAAGACACTGATTAGTACCGTATTCTTCATCTTGGCGGTTTTTGCTAAAGGTTAGTATATTTATTTCCTGTTCCTGATCATTCCAATTATCATGGTAAGGCTTTTTCTCCTAATGCTCTGTGCTCCTTAAATCTTAACCCAGAGAAAGTTTCTGTTTAAATTTAGGAAATTGTTTCTTGAACTTCGTTTTTTCAATTGCTTCTTACTAATTAATCACCCCTACGGAAAATACTTTAGAACCAATTGGTACCAAATTTTCAGCATAAGTATGCTGGATTAAATTCTCACTACATTTTTATGAACTTTTGATATATCAATTATTTTTCGATAGTTTGTAAATTCTATTTACAAAAAATTCATTTTTTTATAAATAAGACACCGAAAAAGCTTACATCTTTGCACCTAGTGCTACATTTCAGAAAAAGTTCTAATATAAATATTCGCGGTAGTGAATCGCGGTCAAGTAAAAAAACACGATTTATGTTAAATAAAAAATGTATCATTTTTAGTAGTTCAATCGACCTGTAGCCTAGAATATTTAACAAATTCGTTTTAAAATGTTAGGATAAATGGACTAGATGAAGTTCTAGAGAAATTTTATTGAATTAATTATTTCTAGAGATATTTCAGCTTTTATGCCTAAAAATTCATTTTTAGGGGACACATAGCCTACAATTTTGAACCGGACTATTTTTAGGAAATTTAAATGCGTTATTTATTTCTTGAGATATTTTAGTTTTTATGTCCAAAATTCTATTTTTTAGCAGTTCAGTCGACATAAGGGGAATTTTTTCAGAAATTTGGTTTTATTCATTATTTCTAGAGAGTTTTCACTTTTCATGCCCAAAATAGGATTTTTAGCAGTTGAATCAACCTGTAATAATCGGTATGGTTCTTATTAAATGGTTGCATTATTTATTTAAGGGACTTCATATTGAGGCTGAACAGAACTGATATTAAATTTTTAATTATAGGATAAATATCAATACCAATTAGATATATTATACCTAATTTGTGAAATAAAAATTTGCCATGTAATTCCAAATATATCTAAATTTTAAAATTGTTGAATTTGATAATCTCGATGCTTTGAGACCACCTGGCTCAGAAAAACGAATTTTACGAAGATCTTTGTCCATCTTTAGTAGTAGTGGTTTGTACGCACGATAACTTAAAAAAAAAGATCAGATTGGATTGAACTTTGGTACACTTTTTGAAGGCCTAAAAGGAAAGGACAATTTCGTTAACCAACGATTTTTGATCAGAAGTTTTTGTTTTATGCGTCGAAAAACCTTTTGCAAAAATGAAACATTCCATTTTTCAGTAAAACTTTAGGAGATACGAAAAAAATGTTGAAAAGAAAAATTGCTCATTCCAAAAAGATCTACAAATTTACTTGGAAACATTTTTTGGTAGGACGTCCACCTTTTGTTTTAATCGTGATAACACTTTTAAAAAAATAAAAAATTCCTACTTCCGGCTAAACTATGCGTCATCAAAAAAAAGTAAAAATGACAAGTTGTTGCTTTTAAAAAGGCCTACAAAATCGTTCGAAATCTTTTTCTGATGTAACTCATGGTTTCTCTTTTAAACATCGAAACTGCTATTGACAAATCGAAAATTTGAATTTTCAGCTAAAATACGCGAGATACGAAATAAAAATGTAGAAAAGCAATTTTTACCTCTAGAATGACCTAAAAAGTACCATTTTTACAGGAAAATATGATAATAACTAAAATGTTATTTGTCACATGCATAAATTATAATGTAAATTAGAATGTAACAATTTGATAAATAAATGTATACATTAGCCCCGGGCTTTTCAAATTAAAATTGGGGTTTGAATGGGAAAAGCTCGATTTTCGATAGAGTGGAATAAAGAAGTACTTATTATAAACATTTTTCATCCTATAACTTTTAATTTTGACCCTCCCAATACACTTTTATTGTGCCCGGAAAATGCCCAAAAAATATAAAATAGTAGTTTTCCATCAAATTCATGCTAAAGACGATATTTTTCGAAATGTTGTCAACATGAATTATTTTTAATCGATAAGTCACGCGATTCCAAGTAATTTTTTGAATTTTGAATTGTTTTGTGATTCTCATATGTTTAAACAATTATTTCCGTCTGTAAGTCGTATACAATTATTATCGTTCGGGTTAAATGATATAAAGTTAATAAATATCAAGAGTAATACTTCTTGTTTAACAAATTTACTGAATATTTGAACAATTTTTATTTGTTCAAATAACTTTATCTTCTTAAAATCGTGAAAAGTTATTATTTTCTGGAATTAATTACACAATTCACAAATGTTGAGAGTAATATATTTTCTAAGAATAATTAGTAACTATTTAACCAATTTTAATTTGCTTAAATAAATTCTTTCCCTAAAAGTGAAAAGCTATTATTTTCTGAAATTAATTAACAGATTAACAATTACAATTAACATATTTTGACAGTAATATTCTTTCGTTAGGATGTTTAGCAATTTTTAAAACCATTTAAATTTTGTAAAACCATTTGTATTTGTTTACACAATTTTTTTTTGTAAATCGTGAAAATTTTTTCTTTTCTGCAATAAGTGATACAATTAACGAATGTTAAGAGTAATATTTTTTTGTTTAAGATATTCAGGAATTATTTGAACAATTAATAATCATTCACTTGTGTCTTTTTACTTGGAAGGTTTTTTCGAATCTATTACACTATTTCGCTTATTATTCAGTATTTATAAATAATAAATAATATAATAATTATAAATAATAATTTGCTTAAACAATTTCATTCAATTGTGCTGAGCAAAGTATATTCCTTTTTTTCTCAAAATTACCCCCGTAAATTAATGAAATCCGTGAATTGAAAATAATTTGCATATAGATCTTTCCAAATGTATATAAATGAAACAGTGTAGAGAAGTAATTTTAAGAAAAAACAGGATTATACTTTTCTTAGTGCAACTGAATTTAATTTTTAAACAACATAGTGTATACGTTCTAAAATATATGGAAATACTGAATAATAAGCGACATAGTGTAAGAGATTCGAAAAAACTATACCTTTCTCCACCAAATTGTTTGAACAATCGAAAATTGTTTTAAAAAATGCTAAATATTCTTTAGAAAAAAACTATTACTCTCAATAAGTTAAATGTTTCGCTAGTTCCAGGAAATAATAAGTTTACACGTTTAACAGGGGAAAAAATTTAATAAAAAATTGAAATTGTTTAAATAATTACTAACGCAATTAGAGAGAAGTGAGCTCGAACAGATTATTAGTAAATGTGTAATTCGATTAGTTGAAATATTTAGTCAGCCGATAGTGTGAAACTACTAATTGCTTTATAAAATATGTGAATTTACGTAGTGCCATATTTAATAATTTTGTAAAAAGTTACAGAAATGTGAACTGCGAGAAATAGGGAAGTTTAATGAAAGAACCTCATGGTCTAACATTTTCAATTTTATTTAGAACCATTAATCATGATTAAAAACACCGCAAAGGAAATATTGTGAAACTTGTAAATATGCTAAGCTATCTTTAATAGAATGATGTACTCACGAATTAACAGCTCAAAAGATGCAAAGTATAAAAAAAAATCTGTCTTTCTGAAATCATTGTTTAAACTAGGAGCATGTGTTGATATAATGATATACCTTGACGTATAAAATAATCTGTTCATTCAAATACTACGGGATAGAACAGAAAATTGTTTGATAAAAGATTCAACCTCAAACTTCAATATTTTTATTTTATTTCACGGTAATAACCTGAATAATCAGGGAAAAGTCACTGATTATCAGTGAAATCTCACTGATTCAAATAGCTAGAATCAGGTCACTGACAACCTGTGAAAAGTTACTTATTCATTCAGTGAATGTTTCACTTTTGAGAGTTGGCAGCACTGCACCACGTCAATTTAGTAGTCATGATAAAATACGATTTAGTAGATTCAATGAAATACAGTAAACTTCCGTTTATTTTAAAGATCGCTTATTTTAAAGTTCACTTAGTTTAACCCCCCTACACGCACTTATTTTAAGTTGCGCAGTTTCGTCACTTCCCACCACGGTCACGCCCGCGGCAGTGGCTGACCAATGAAAAAAAGGTGCCGGCAAAGCGGGAAGCCTTGAATTGAGTATTTTTTCACGGCGTCATGGGAATACGTCTCACGGCGTTTTCGAGGAAATATGCTAAACGTAAAAGTAAATCAGATCGGTTTAATCCGAACCGGGTACTCTCACCTCAAATTTCGGATAGTTGATTGTATTTCGCGAAACACTTGAAAAATATTACTATCGAGACCTTTATAATTTACCTTTGCGTTTAGAATAAAAACTCGTATGCAGTTGCAGTCCCACGTGATAACCTTCCTGACGGCTGACATTTCCACGTCTAGCCTAGCATGGCCGCGAAGCCATGTTGGAAAACTCATTATTCCGCGAAATATTTTAGTCGTTTTTTGATCTATTATATTGAGTTTTAGTGCGCAAATCGGGACCGTCTAAACCGTTTCCAATTGGAATACATAATATTGCGTAATATACTGGAGTGGGTATTTGCGCACTCGGCCCTTCCAAGGCGAGAGTCGCAGCCGTCTCTTGCCCTCTCGCCCCTTGAGCTGAGAAACTGCGTGGGCCAGCAGTTCTAGGAATTTTTGAGTGTATTTATCTGTATTAATATTGGTAGTATTTATTGATTTCAAATCGACCGCGTTTTTCGGCACATGCGCAGTTTAAAGAGTTGCTTCGCGCAAGCGCAGCGATACAAGGCCGGGGCAGCCAATGAACGTCGCTGATAAAAATAAACTGCCGCATCGTGATAGAGGTGAGGGCCCCTTCAGCCTTAAAATAATTGGTCGGGTACGTTTCAAGGACCTCAAAATAAAAGGAAGTTTACTGTAATCATAGTAAAAACTTAAAACCCATAAATATGATCAAATATTAAACAATGTGAAAAGATTTGATGCTTCTAAATGACAAAAAACCTCACATATTTCTTTACTTTCAAGACTCGACTGCCATGTACACATCCGTCAAGAAAGTACTTTTTATACGAGTTAGACTATATTTTTCCCGCAGTAAATTCAGCACACTTCCAGTCCGAAAATTCAAAAATTTATTTCTTCAAAAAATTATTTTTTCTACTTAAGTAAAAGAATAACAAGAACGCTTTACTTTAAAACTTAGAAGTTATGTCTCATGATTTACTCTGGTGTTACTGAATTGATTAGTGAAAAGCCCGGAATCACTGATTAATCAGTGAAATGTCCAACTGCTATTTCAATCAGTGAATTTCTCACTGATTCATATTTAGAGAGTAGTTTAAGATTTCGATTACAGTAAAATTTTTCGTAACGTATATGCATTGATTCAGAGCTGAGCATTAACTGGCGAAAAATGTGATTCAAGTATAGAGAAAAAAAATTACATGCATTTCAATTTGTGTTTTAATCAAATTTAAAGGTTTTGTGAATTATCCAATGTGATTGGCCTAAATTACAAATCACTCGTATGCAATTTGTATTTTCTGCTAGATACACGAGGTCTAATTACTAATTTATTTCATTTACACAGCCAAAGTAATTTCAATTACTTCAGAATTAGTTTGAGCATTATTAAATTACCAGAAGCGCTTTACATCTGCCCGCTAGGCGGGGACATTCTCATTGCGCGCTAAGCGCGCGGCTCACTTCGCTGGCAATTTTGAACGCGCCTAGGGCGCGCGACTGTTGGTTCTCGCGCGTCGCGCTCGATAATATATTTATCTCGCGCTTCGCGGTCGGTCTTTGTATTTCCCCCACATTTGTGCGCAGGTCTTTTAAAATTAAAGGTGAAAGCATCAACAACTGTAATTTGGTGATTGTGAATTCTCTTTTGTTAAAGCTCCTTCGGCTTTAGCGAGCACATTCTCATCACGTATCTCGTGCTTCGCATTCGATTTTGCCGACAATTCAAACTTTTCTACATTATGTTCAACTCTGATATATCAAATTTATATTATATTTATTTCTGTACCTCGGTCTGGGACTGTTTATTCAGATATTGCAAACTAACGTACACATTTTATTTTTCATGATGACTTTAATATTTGCTCCTTATTCTGCACTAATTTTAATTCTCAGCTACCCCGAAAAATGTATCATTTCAAGAAATTTATATTAGTAGAATTTATAATACGCATTGGTATTAAAACAAAAGTATTTTCTTTATTTATTATATATTTTTGCATTTATATAATTTTTCACCTTAATGATGGAAATGGTGTGTTTCCGAAACGCTGGGTTATTTTTCCAAATTTTAATAAACTTGTCCGATAGAGTTGATACAACTTTGTTGTTCTTCTTTTTTCTCCTATTTTGGATTCTCGGACGTTAAAGACTCTTATATAAAAGTATTTTCTATGTCTTGTTTTCATAATGTATTGTTTTCCCATAAATTTAATTTATTTTCAATGTTATTTTTTACGATTTAAACGAAAAATATGCGTCATACCGTAAGGTGGTTCTAAGGAAATTTCTAGGTATAATTTAGGATAAAAATTTTGTTAAATAAAATGTTCCTGTAGCTTGAGTAACTTTTCCAAAAAGTAAATTTTTTAAATTTTCAATACATTTTTATCACAGGAGTTTATAACATATTTGTAGATATTTTTTGTTTGAACTACTTTTGTCTTTTTGTTTCTTTCGTCTTTTGTGTCGTTTTTTCCAAAAATTTACTTTTTTTATTTTTAATCTTATTTTTTACTATTAAAAGAAAATCTACTCGTCATATCTAAAAATTACGAATAACAAAATTTGTAGATCCTTTTTGGGTGTCATTTTTAAAAAAAGTTAATTTTGTTATTTTGAATGTTATCTTTTACGATCGAAACAAAAACTACGAATCGTATGAAAATATTATTGATGACAAATAGGGATAAGTTTTCAATCTTTTTCGGAAGAGCAACTTTTGTCTTCATATTTTTCATAGCTTGAGTCATTTGTCCACAAATTTAATTTTTAAATTTTTAATGTCGTTTTTTACGAATAAAACAACAACTACGCATCCTATCAAAAAACGATTAATAACAAATTTTTAGATCCTTTTTGAGTAAACAATTCTTGTTGATTCATTTTTTCCGTGCCTTTCATAGTTTGACCGAAAAATGGAATTTTTGATTTTTCATTATTTTTTGTGCGATCAAAATTTGAATTTTCGATTTTTGAAGAAAATTCGCAAGATTGTTTTGATAATCTTGCAGGGCTTTCAAAAAGTATACAGATGATAACGACGACAACGACAACAACGACGACAGATAGACAGGCACCGAGGCAAAAACTATTTTTCACATAAAATCATCACCTTCTCATTATGATGAGAATTATTCATCATTCATTCATTCATCATTATGTTTTGGGCGATCAAAATTTGAAATTTCGATTTTTCAAGAAAATTCAAAAACTTGTTATGATATTCTTGTGGATCTTTTCAAACGCAACATATTTCTTCTCTTGACTTTTTTCATATCGTGCGTTTTTCGGCTTAAAATGTTAATTTTCGTTTGTTTTTTCGGATATTCAAAATGCTATAACCATGACAATTTTCTCTCTATAAAAAAAAATGCTCTTACTTTTTGAATTTTCATCCAAAATATCTGGTTAACGAATTCGATCTTTCTTTTTGGTCCCTGAAACTATGTGCCAAATTGCAACTCAATCCAATTAGTCTTTCAAAAGTTACCCGCCATAGACACGACGACGACTGATAAACAGACACGATCGTAAAACCGATTTTTTCGGAATCAGGGGCCTCGAAACGTGGAGATTTGAAGAAATCCGCGATAGTCAGTTTTCACAGAAAACTAATACCTTCTCATTATTATGAGAATGTAATAATTAATTATTTTTTATGCGATCAAAATTTTAATTTTCGATTTGTCAAGAAAATTCAAAAAGTTGTTGTGATATTCTTGCGGGGCTTTTAAAAAGCAACATTTTTCTTCTCTTGACTTTTTTTTCATATCGTGCGTTTTTTGGCTTAAAATGTTAATTTTCGTTTGTTTTTTCGGACTTTGAAAATGCTATAACTTTGACCATTTTCTTTTTATCAAAAAAAGTCGTGAAGATAAATTGTTCAAATTTTTGAGTAACCAACTTTTTTAATTTTCATCCAAAATATCTGGTTAACGAACTCGATCTTTCTTTTTGGTCCCTGAAACTATGTGACAAATTGCAACTTAATCCGATTAGTCTTTCAAATGTTATCCGATTTGAAGAAAAGAAAAAATTTGAAGAAAAAAAAAAAATGTGAGTTTTCACATAAAACTAATACCTTCTCATTATAATGAGAATGTAAACATTGTTGTAGTTGCAGAGGTTTGGAGGGGGGGGGGGGATATTTTTTTTCTTAAAAAATTAGTGCCACTGAAATTTTCAACCTAAAGAGCTGAAATTTTCATCAAATACAGAATGAGAGCTGTAATATTTGTTACTAAATTTCCAAGGCAATGTATTATTATTCTGTTGTTGATTATGGTGATACATAGGGCTGGCCAGTAGATGTCTGCAGTGCGTAGGGCTGCGCAATGCAGTTCTACGACAATTAGGGATGCATAGTAGAGTGCATGGCACATGCGGGACACTGATTGTTGGGAAGGAAACTTCTACAGTACATAGGGTTGCGCTGTGGAGTTATTGGACATCGAGAGTTGCGCAGTAGGCTTATGTGGCACATAGGGTTGCGCAGTAGAGTCCTGTGTTACTCCGGATGCGCAGCAGAGTTGCTTAACACATGGAGCTGCGCAGTGCACTTCTACGACATATAAGGACGCGCAGTAGACTAATGGGACATATGAGGGTGTACAGTACAGGTATGTTGTACTGAGGCTGCGCAGTATAGTGTTTTCAACACATGCGTCTGCTCAGTGCAGTTTTATGACACTTACGGATGCACAGTAAGGCACATAAGGGTGTGCAGTACAGTTCCGTGATGCCCAGGCTGTGCAGTAGGGGTTTTTAGCACATGCGGCTGTCCAGTGCAGTTCCACGACGTTTTCGGATGCTCAATCGACTTATAAGGCACATATAGGTCATTTTTAGAAAACCAATACAAGATTCGAAAAAAATGAATAGACAAAAGTTGTTTCCCCAAATGAGATCAACAAATTCGTTAAAAATAATTTTTTGATAGGACACGCGGTTTTTGTTTTAATCGTAAAAAATAATCTTAAAAAAATATTTTTTTTTCAATAAACGGCATAAGATACGAAGAAATGAATAAAGAAAAGTTTTTTACCAGAAAAATATCGAAAAATTTGTTATAAATTATTTGTTGATAAGATGCGCAGTTTTCGTTTGAATCATGAAAAATGACATTAGAAATAAACACGTCAAATTTTTGAAAAGAAGACAGAAGGTACAATAAAATGTTTAATAACAAATTTTCTTGCGTAAATGAGATTTAAAGTTCGTTAAAGCCGAAGGAGCTTTAACAAAAAAGAATTCACAGTCATTAAATTTCAGTTGTCGATGCTTTGAATTTTAATTATAAACGTCCTATGCAAAAAATTGGGGGAAGTACAGTGACCAGGCGCGTAGCATAAGATTTTTTATTTTCTTTCTTTAATTTATTAATTACATTTTTTTGTAAATTAAAAACTATGGATCGAATCCATTTCGAATCAGGCAGCTTTACAACTGAAGTCTCAGAATCTTTTAGCGACGAAATATTCATCGTTTCTTAATGGAAATGAGGCGATATGTATTTGACCAAAAACAAAAAATTTCACGAAGTTACGAGTATTCGAATTGTGACCTCTATTAAAAAAATATATTTAAACTTCTATATTTTGTTACCTAAAACAGATATTTCATTTTTTATTTCCGTCGGAAAATTGGAAAAAAGTTCAAAATTAACAAAATTGCGACGACCTGTTTGAAAATATAAAAATTCGGTTAACTTTTCCAGAAAACATATTTTTTGTACCGTTTCTGCTAATATGTGGGAGGCATCGTATCGGACTAAACTATTTTTTAGGCCAGGAAAATTTATTTTTCTAAAAATACAATTGTGAAATCTTTCACCTAAACGATTCTAGATGTTAAAAAAGAGGTAGGTGGATTTGTGGTAGAACTGTTTTAGACGTAAAAAAATTTATGATTACATTTTTTTACACCTTTCGTTGTTTTGGAGAGAAATGTGAAAATTCGATTTTATGAAAAGAAAATTCTCTTGTCTACCAAAATTGCTTACCTCACGTTAAACTCGCAGAATATCTTTCTTATAAAAAGTTTAATTAGGAAAAAAATTGGAAAAAAGTATAAGGTTGGTTTTCCTTCCCTAGATCTAATTCTTATATTTTCAAACAAATCGTCGCTATTGTGTTTATACAGAACTTTTTAAAAAATTTCCGACGGACTTCGAAAGAGGACAGTAAAACTCATCAGAATCCGAAAAATTTTGTTTTTCAAAAACACGTAAAAATTCAAATACTCGTAATTTCATAGAAATTTTTTGTTTCAAAGCGTAAAAATTTATGCTGCCTAATGTCTTCAAAGAACAACATATTTCACCGCTGAGAGATCCTGCGACTTGATGTGTCGAACCTGCCTGATTTCAAATGGATTCGGTTAAATGATTTAATCAATAAATGTAATGGTCAATACAATAATTAATTCACCACTTATAATTTGTCTTTGCAGAATTATCATTCGCATTTTGGGGCGCAAAAAGTTCTGTCATTCGTGTTCAGATTAATCTGTACGAAGTTGTCTTAGAGCGAGGTGTACGAGAACCTCGAGAACTAGAAGAAGGCTTGTCGAAAGTAGGAATAGATGGTCAGCACATCATTGGATTTGCCCAAAAAGAAAGAGGTACATATAAGTTGTATCCATTTCTGGCTGTCACAGCGGATTCTCGGGGTAGATTAAGAAGAGTAAAATTACTCTTACAAGGCGAAAATGCTCACCAGGTTGTGTCAATAATGTCGGATGATAGTACGAATGGTCGGTTCTACGAACCCATCAGCAAACCAAACCTTCGACGTGCCTATTTTGTAAAGAGATATCCCCTTGAGCGCAGTATTGACAATCGCTACAGATATCCTCCCATTGAGCTCGCAAGTTCTTCCCATGTGCACACAAGTCCTACAGGTGGACAACCATCCTTGAGTCCCACAAATTCTTTAGATTCGTCGATATTTCCTTCTTCATTTGAGCATCCCAGATAACATGGTGATCTGACAATTCACATTATAATAAGAGAGTGAAGCTGATGCAAAATAACATTAGTGACATTTACGACACGTCACAGGAATCAAGTTCTTTTGAGAAGAAATCATCTATGATATTGCTATCAGTAATACGTACTCTGATTACCAGGTCTTATTTGTATGAACTGTCATAGTGGCTTTGCGTATTATTATTGACTTAAATTCCTAAAAATTGTTTCAATGTTTCAGTTTTCCACTTTAAATGTAAATATAAATTTTTTATGTTACATGACATAGAGCTGTATGTCATGTGACTTCACGTCTTTAGGACATCCTTTGGATCTTTTCAAGTCTTTGAAAGGTTCCCAAAATACGTCTATACCCAAGTAATATAACCTCAGCATTCAGTATCTGGCTGTTTTTGTTATGTGAAAAGTAAATTTGACCAATAAATGTGTGATTAATTATTATTAAACAATTGGCAGTTTCAAATTTATTTTTGAAAAATATATTGCGGAAAGAAAGACTTTAATTAGAAAACAGTTCCGTTTTGTCATTCTATAAAAGTCCATATTTTTTAAACTTAATTTGTTGAACTTTAAAATTTAGATATCACAAGATGCTTGAACAATACTTTTTCACGTTTTCGAGCCTTCGTCCCCTTATTGCATCTTATTGCTTCTTCTCAAAAGAATTTGTTTCGCGTGACGTGTGGTATGTGTCACGAATGATATCATCAGCTTCAACTTCGCTCTGTCGATGTCGTCGATGATGTAGAATGTCGATGATGTAGAATGTCTAAGTCTAAACTTGACTGTTCGTAATCGCTTGCGATTGGGAAAGGTTTTCTGCAGTTTCCCTATCCTTCGGCCAAAAGTCTACGCAAATATTAATAAGGTTGAGTTTTATAAATGTAAATTTCCAAAAATTATGTATATCTGAATAATAAAGTATAAATAAAATAAAACATTTAATTCACCACTTTGCGTTCGTTTTTATTTCCCTATTCTACCTATTCGGAATGAATGTAATATTTTTTATTTAAAAATAAAACTTTCTGGTCCCTCGCAACAAATTACTAATCTGTCCATCGCAGTGCAAATCTGGTGTTAAATTTGTTGCAGCTCAAATGTCAATGGTCTCAAAATAAGAATTTTCATTCACATATTGGCACCCTTGAACATAGGTGCACATCTAGGGATAATTCATCATTTTGAGACCGCATTTCGGCTCATTTCAAAAGACGTGGAGTGTCAAACCGAACTTCCATCCACCTGATCACCTATAAAATCAACTTTTTTGCTCGGCTCTATTTGTTCTACACAAATGCTTAGTGATAAGAAAATTAATTACAATATTTACCTAATTTTGAATTTGTCTTTATTTAACAGCGCGTATGAGTGATTTAAAATAAAATTAGTAGTTCGTATTACAATATGCAAATCTTAGGTTAGAAATTACCGTCATTACATTCAAATTAAAGCCGGGATGTAACGACCAAGTCATGACGGTCTAAATGCACATTGAAGCCTGACCGTTCGAATATATTCGGATTGGGACATCTGCACTGGAAAGAAAGTGCTGGAAATTTGCATTTACCGACTCTGCGACTTTAGGATAGCTCTAAAAGTATTTGAAAATATAGTATTGGAAAATTATGCAAATAGTGCTTGAAGAAATATAAGACTTCTTAGATGGCGTCTAGCATAGTCAACGAAGCACTCCTAGACACATTGCAACAAAATATCACGGACAAATTTGTAAGCCGTTCAACACTCCACATTAAAGTCTCGAAGACAGTCAAGGAAGGGTTCATAGACTGTCAAGCTGAACATTAATGCTAATACAAAAACAAAAAATTATTTTTTAAATTTACAATCTTATTATCTTTAAATAATATATTTATTTTAACATAATCACACACGCAATCTCTACTTATATTAATCACCTATAATCTAGACTCTACACTAACGCAACTTATTTCTAGGACCGTTTCGTTGGCCCCACCACCCATGCAAATTTAACTTTTGTTGAGCCAAGTATTTGGTGCAGAATTTGTTTAAATTTGTTCAACAAAAATTAGAATTTGTCCAAAACCGGAAGTACCTGATTTCTCAAAAAAAAAAAAACACTGGCGGGGTCAGCGAAATATTTCAATTTTTCAGTTCAAAATCAGCTTCATATGAGCTCAATCTTTTACCCTTAATTTGTTCAAATTTGTGTAACAAACTTTAACCCCTAAAATCTATCCCCTACGAGGCAAACGAAATAGTAGTGCCAGCGAAATATTTTGCCAGCCAGACCCGACATTGTCCAAAATCAACATTATGGGCCATATATTTTCGTGTTAATTTGTTCAAATTTGTGCAACAAAGTTCCACTTCCGAATTTAGATAATTTCGCAATGGAAGTTTAACTTCTGGTTCCAAATCACCCAGTCAACCACCTTCTTATTGAAAATACCTTGATCGAAGGTCTAAAATTTGAAAGAAAGTATATATAGTAGAAGAATAATAAAGACTAAAGAATTTTAAAGAAAGTATCCTATGAATTTTTCAAAATTTTATCTTTTTTGAAAACTAAAAATTCGAAATGAATAAGTTAATTTCTAAATTTTGTATCAGATCATGTTTTGAATGAATAAGATTTTACCTATGTTTAAGGAAAAAAAATGTTTTTTTTTTGTAGAAGCTACCTCAACTGAAAATTGTTGTACCTCTTAGATCTTATTTTACATAAATAAAGAAATTTAAGGTAGTTCAAAAAACATTTAAGGTCCCAGTCGTGGCGGTGGTACCAGTGGTGACCAAATCTGTCATATTTCTTAAAAATTAATCATTTTGGCTCAGATAAATAATTTATCATTTAAGAAGTGATTTTGATTACTTATTCTCTTCAGAAATTCCAGAACCGTTCATTTCAACGATAATAAGTTATGACCACGACTGGTGCCTCAGGTGGCCACGACTTCTTTTTTTTTAATATTTAAAAAATTGTACACACAGTATAATAAAATTTTGCAGCGTTCAATATTTAATCTTCTCCCATAAATGATTTTGTATAATACATAAGAAATACTTGAATTGGTGTTTTTTGCGAAGGATAAATCTCTTCGAATTCTTTTGGGTGATATTTCGAAGATGCCGCTTCAAACCAGAAGTATTTGAGTCTTTCATTTTGATAACAACAGGCTTATTTGCCTTATTCTCTTGACATAATTTGCATGATCCAACCTTGCACCCGTCTTGAATGGCATATTTGAATGACTCTTGTAAGGATTTTCCACAACTCTTCCGTTTTTCACATTTAAAAGAGATTGGATCCCCAACTTGAATAGTATGTATTTATTAATTGTAAGCATTTAAATCAATCTGATAGTTAATAAAAAAGCAAGACCTTATACAAATGTACACTCTACATATTTATAAATGATAAACATTTAAATGAATTCAAGAGTTATTAAAAACGCAGGACCTTGTACACTGTATATATTTATAAATTATAAATATTCAAATAAATTTGGTGGTTAATAAAAATAAGACCTTGTAAAATTTAAAAACTATAATTTATATAATTATATTGTGGACTTGCATGTCGGTGGCGGAAGTGAGAACGTGTTCAGTGACAGGTGGTGAGAGGATTTTACGGATTTTATGTGGAGCGTGTGAGTGGAGTGTGAGGGTGGAAGCCTAGGAGGTGAGTAGGGTGGTGTGGGGTGAATTGGGAAGATAAAAAGCAATTTTCAGCGTAGGTGTGAGGTGGGATTTAGGTAGATAGAGAAAGTGATGTTAGGTTGGCAAGGAGTCGGGGGAGTTTGTGGTCGGGAGTCTTCGGCCTTCGAGGGGTCAAGGGTGGGTCTCGCAGAGTTAGGGGATGTTAAAGGAGAGAAAGATGTGTCTGCAGGGGCTGTGAGGAATAGAAAAAAAAGGGAAAATTTGGCGGCGATTCTTCAGAGACATCTGTCGGCTGCGGAAGGTACTGCATGGAGAGGTCCCAGTTACCGGCGGCAGAGCGGGAGGTAGGCAGTGACAGTGCTGGCAGTGCTGCTGGTGACATTGACGGGGAGGAAATTTTTCACAGGCCACAACGACCAACCGTACGTGGTCCGGTGTCGAGCGGAGCGTCGGGGAGAGGGAGAAAGCGGAACGAAGGAAGCGTGATGGTAAGGGAGAGACCGTCGAGCGCAAGTGGCGGGAAGGATCTCTTGAAGAGGAAGAGAGACAGCCAAGAGAGTCCGGAGGAAAGCGAGGTTGAGAGCCCGTTTAAAAAAGCGTGATAACACGTGGGCCCCCCCCCCCCCCCCCCCGAAAAATGGAGGGGAGTTCTGAAGGCATGAGGGAGGACTTGATAATTAGAGATGCAAAATGGGAAAAGGAGGTGAAAGAGCTGAGGGAGAGAGTAGAAGGGTTAGAGAGGGAAAGAAAAAGAAGTTAATATAAAGCAGATGGAAGAGGAGATTATGGTGTGGAAGGGAAGGACGGAAAAAAGACTTGAAAAGGTGGAGGGCAGGACGGAAATGGAAGTAGGAGACAGGGTGGGTAGGAGAGGGCGGATAGGGAAAGGATAAGGGGAATGGGGTTGAGAAAGGAGAGAAAAGGGAAGGCAGACAGGAGATATAATATCGTGATAAAAAGGTTGAAGCTAAAGAGCGGAGAAGAAAGGGAGGGCGTGGAAGCGCTGCTACAGAGCATAGGGTGGGTTAAAGGCCGGGTACGGAATATTAAGTTGGAGGGGAGAAAGGAGAAGGAAGTGGCGGTTGTGGAGTTGGAGAATTGGGAAGAAAAGTTGGGGGTAATGCGAAATCAGAATAGGATAAAGGATGAGGGAGTTTTCATCGATCACGATTTGATGAGAAAGGAAAGGGACGTGCAGAGAATGCTGTACGACAGGGCTAGGAATGAGAGGAGAGAAGGGAGATCAGCGAATGTAGGATATCAGAAAATAAGAGTGGACGAGAAAATGTGGATGTGGGACGAGGAGGAAGAGGTGTTGAAGGAAGTGCAGGGGGATTTGTTTCGTAGGATGTAGGGAGGTGGGGGTAATGCAGGGTATAGGAGTAGGGAAGGTGCTGTACTGGAACGTAGCAGGTGTAAAGAAAAAGGATGAGGAGTTCTGGAGGTATATCCAGGAATTTGATGTTGTGGGACTCGTGGAGACGTGGGTAGAAAGAAAGGAATGGGATAGAATAGAACCAAAGCTACCAAGGGGGTACAGGTGGAGACTCCAGGGGGCGGTCAGAGTGAAGAAGAAAGGAAGGGCCAGTGGGGGAATTATAACGGGGGTTAGAGATGAATTAGAGGGAAAAATTCATGGAGAGGAAGAGGGGGAGGGAGTGCAAATGAGGGAAGTAAGGATAGGGGGGTTAACGTGTAAGTTTGGGACAGTGTACAATAAGGAGTGGATGGAAAGAATTAAAGAAAGGGTGGAACACTTGCTAGGCGAAAGAGAGGAGGGTATGGTGGTACTGGATGGGGACTTTAATGCGAGGATGGGGAGGGAAGGGAGACTTTACAGGGAAGGGGAGAGCTTCGAAAGAAAATCGAAGGATAAGACAATATATAAGGAGGGGGAAATGCTAAGGGACTGGATGGAGGATAGAGGCTGGGCGTTGGCGAATGGTATGGCAACTGGGGACGAAGAGGGAGAATACACATATGTAAGTAAGGTGGAGGTATCGGTGATAGACTATGTGGTCATGAATATGCAGACCATCAGACATTAAGACTGTGGATAAGAGGGGAGGGTGGCGGAAGGCAAGGTGGGGAAGAAGTCTCGATAGGGGAAAGGTATAGGAAAGGGATAGGGAAAAGACCTGGAAGAGGGAGGCGAGAAGTATCAGGAGCAGTTAGGAAAGGTACGCTTTGAAGGGGAGTCGGTGAAACAGATATGGGAGGATCTGAAAGAGAAGGTGAAAAGGTGTATGCAAAAGAAGGTATTTAGAAAGAAGAAGAAAGGAATGGTGAAGCCGTGGTGTGATAGGGAATGTAAAAAGATGAAAAGGAAGGTGAAGAGGAAGTACAAGAAGTGGAAAGAGAGTAATGCGAAAATGAAGGAGTACGAAGAAATGAGGAAGGGGTTTAGATTGATGTGTAAGAAGAATGAACAGGAAAAGGAGAAAGATCTGGAAAAGGAGTTAGGTAATGTTAAGACAGAGGGGGACGTCTGGAAGATAATAAATAGGTTTAGGAAGCGTAGAGCGGGGATAAGCGAGAAGATAGGGAGTGAGGAGTGGAGGGGTTTTTATAAAGAATCATTTCAGGGCTCAGATGCAAGGAAGAGGGATCGTGGGAGTAGAAGAATAGGGGAAGCAGAGATGGAGGAGTTGAATGACGATGAGATAGAGAAGCAGAAGTTAGGAAGGTCAAAAGCAGCAGGGCTGGACGGGGTAGAGAACGAAGCATGGCTGTTTAGTACACAAGAGGTTAGGGAGAGGCTGAAGGAGGTAGTGAAGAAAGTATGGAGGTGGGAGGGATTCCCAGGAGGGTGGAAAGAAGGATTAATAGTGCCACTGTATAAGAAAGGAGACAGGGATAGACAGGAAAATTATAGAGGGAATACGCTAATGAATACGGCGTATAAAGTATACGAGATGGTGGTGGCGGAGAGGCTGCGGATGGATGGTAGGAGTACTATCGACAATATCTACGTTCTGCAACACGTGGTGGAGAGAGGGTAAGGGAGATATATGAAGATACCAAAGATAAGGTGAGAGGAGGGGAGGGGATTTCGGAGGGATTCTGGATGGATAGGGGGTTAAGGCAAGAGTGTCCGCTGAGACCAACGCTTTTTGCGATTTTAATTGCCGATATGGAAAGTGAGCTGGAGGCCAGGGTGGTAGGAGGAGTCAGGATAGAGGTGTTAGAATTTGGTCACTAGCGTATGCAGATGACATAGTGTTCCTGGCAAGAAGCCAGGAGGCCTGCAGGAGATGATGAAGAGGTTGAGAATATACTTGGATAAGAACAGGTTAGAGCTGAATACGGAAAAGTCCAAGGTTATGGTGTTCAGAAAAGGAGAGGAAAGGGATAAGGGAGGGGAGTGGAAGTGGAAGGGAAAGGCGGTGCAGGAGGTGAAAGAGTTTGTGTACCTGGGCTTTTTGTTTCGGAGGAATGGGGGAGTGGATGGTCACATAAAAGAGAGAGTGAGGAGAGCAAATGTGGTGATGAGGCAGGTGTGGGGGTTGGGAAAGAAGTTATTCGCAGATTTGTTTGGAAGGAGAATGAAATGGTTTGACTCACTAGTGATGAGTGTGCTATCGTATGGAGTACAGGTGTGGGGGTGGAAGGAAAGTGAGGAGGTAAATAGCACACAGGAGAGGTATTCAATGTGGACACTGAGGTTGGCAAGGAACACGCTTAATTATATTGTCAGGAGGGAGACGGGGAGAACGAGTGTAGGGATTCTAATGGGAAGTCGGGCGTGTAAATATGTGGCGAAATTTTTGGAAGATGGGGGAAGTAAGCTGGTTATGGAGACTTGGTGGGAGGAGGAGAACAGGAGAGGGGGTGGGAAGATGGAGGTTGAAAGGGACAGGTATTTTAGAACGAATGGACTGCGGATGGATGAAGTGAGAAGGATGCACGAGGAAGGAAGGTATACGAGATGGTTAAGAAAAACGGCGTGGAGAGAGAGAGAGAGAGAGAGAGAAGGCAGTAGGGGATTATTCCAAGGGCGAGAGCGCAAGATTTATGTGAGAAAGGAGAGAAAGGAAGTCAGGAGCTTATAGCGAGGATGAGATGTGTGTGCATGGCGGGTTTTAATAGGTACTGGCTTTCTAGGGAGAAGAGGATGTGTGAACTGCGTGGGAAGGAGGAAGCAAGAGAGTAGGACATATCGAAAAACCTTTTGGGAACCGAGTGAAGTCGAGCGAGGTAACCGATTTTCTCGGATCGAATGCAACACAACTTCACTTTATATTAATCTTTATAGAAGATTGTAGAAATAGTGATCAAAAAGTTTAACACAAGAACGGGATTGTGTAATATTTTCAAATAGTTAAAAAAATACGAACGCAAGATTTTAAAACTGGATTACGTGGATTATGGAATAAGTCTTATTGGCAATATAAAGTATACATATCTAAAAATTATTTCTTCCAAATCGGAAAACTATAATTAATATTTACACACTCAAATTGTGCTAATTTACTTTATTGATGTTAAAAATAATCTGCTTAAACTAAATGACTGGTGAGCAAGTATCAAACAAATTTTGATAGAAACAAATGCATCAGCCAAAACCAAAATGTCCAGCTTAACACTTGTAGAAAGTTTCTATTTCAATTTTTTCAGTTAATTGAAAAAAATGAATCGCTGTTTCGAAAATGAACCTTGACAAAGTTTTTGAAAATCTAATACAGAATGCAACTAAAAAAACAATCATAGAACATCCTACAGGTCTTGGCCGGTCCAAAGACCTCATTATGCTTAATTATGCAATAAAGCTCGACGCTCCAGAATGTCCTCTTGATTTGATCCCGAAAATCCGATTTGGACACTTTGCAACGCAACAATTTAAAAGTTACGCAAACATTCGAAATAAAGAGGCTTGGTTAAAATATTCAACCTAAAACTTTAACCTTTCTATTTTAATACAAAATATTTCATCTCTTATGTATCAATGGGGTTGATGCATATTTCCAGCGCTAATAGTGAATACACGCGTCTTGGAAATACTGTGTTCTTTTTGGCTCGAGTGAAGGGAAAGAGGTGTTTTTTGGAGTGAAAAGCGTTGGTGAGCGGAGTGGTGAGAGGCGGCGGACGAGAGTGATTGAGGGGAAGGGTTGAGCAGGGCAGAGAAAGGATAAAAAAGAGAAAAAGAGGTGAGTGCTTGATTTTTGAGGTTAGAATCGGAGTCCGATTTATACTGATGGTGTGCTGAGTAGGAGCAGACCAGGGGTGTGGGAGTTTAGTAGTGGACGTGCACGGGACATATGAGATAAACGGTGAGGTAAGGTGAGGGTAAAAACAGCAATTACGGTGTTTTTAACAGAAAATAGGGTGAATGTGAAAGGAGTGGTGAGGGGCAGGGGTTATTGAAGCGAGAGGGTTAAAGGCGGCACGTGACAACTTAGCTTAGTAGGTAAGTGGTAAAATCGTAGGGTAAGATGCCGCTAACTAGAAGTCCAGCACGAAATAACAACGCACGAGGGCACCACGAGTCGGGAAAGGAATCCGAAGAGGGGAGATCGTGGTCGGAGCCGAGCAGAGCGATGGGCGAAGGGAAGGGGGCGGGGGAGACAAGCAGCGACGAGGGAGAGAGGTTCGATACGCCAAGTAAAGGCGGGGAGGTAGGAGCGCCAGAATTCCCGCGGCATAGAGGACCCAGTCATAGGGGAAAGGGCAGACCGACGAACCGTGAAAGACTCGCTAGCACGAGTAACACGGGATCGAGAGAATTTCTAGCTAGATGGCGTTTAAAGAGTGCAGGGACAGATTCAGAAATTGAGAAATCGGAGGATAGCAAGACGGTTAGAGAAGAAGGGGGAGAAGAGGGGGTGGAGGATAAGCTCACAAAGAGAAGCAAGACAAAGACACCGACAGAGATTCCCAAGGTAGGAGGGTATAATATAATATTAAATCTAATAAGGGAACTAAGAGATGAAATGAATAGAGGGATAGAAGATGTGAAGAAACCGAAGAGGGGTACGGAGGGGATGATACTGAAAGTAAAAGAGAAGTGGGAAGAATGGGAAACTTGCTGGAAAGAGGAAAAAGAAAAAGTATGGAGTAAACTAGAAAATATGGACAATATACAGAGAATTAGTGAGGAGGAAAGGGTAAAGGAAATAAGGCAGTTGGAGGAGAGAGTGCGTAACTTAGAATGCAGATCTGAAGGCGAAAATAATTGTGAGAACCATGGGAGAGGTGATGCGAAAGAAGGGAAGGCGAACTTCAGAGAGGAAAATGAGAGAATGAGATATAGATTGCTAGGACTAGAGAGGAAAATGGAGGGCGAGGAAAGAGAAAAGAAAAAGAGAAACGTAGTGATCAAAATAATGCAAGTGGAAAGCGGGACGGGAACGGAAGAGGTAAAGAAACTTATGAGAGACATAGGGGCAAATGTCAGGGTGGAGGAAATAAAGGGGGTGGGCAGTAAGCTAGAAGGAAAGTCTAGGGTCTACGTCGTCAAACTGGGAAGTGATGCGGACAAGAAAGAGGTGATGATGAAAAAGAAGGGGCTCAGGGGAAGAAAGGAAAGAATTGATGAAGATATGACATGGAAGGAGAGAAAGATAAGATGGATAATTGAAGAAACAGCATGGGAGGAGAGGAGAAGAGAGAGTAGGGTAAGGATAGGGAGAGACAGGCTGTGGATAAATGAGACAGTGTGGATATGGGATGAATAACGGGAGGACTTAAAAGCAGGATAATGGTCACAGGGTAGAAGGGGAGCAGAAGGGAATAAGAAAGATGAGGAAGCGATGGGGTTCGCAGAAGCACGAGGAAATGAAAGAGAGGAAAAGGGGGAGAGAAGGTGAAAAGGGGATAAAAGTAGCGTTTTGGAATGTGTCAGGATTAAGAAATAAGGATAGAGGTTTCTGGGAGCAGCTAAATAAATGGGACGTTGTAATGATGAGCAACACGTGGGTAAATAAGAAGGAATGGAAGGTCCTTCAAAGGAACGTACCAAAAGGCTACATTTGGACAATGCAGGAAGCAAAAAAGGAACATGAGAGGGGAAGGAGAATGGGAGGCATGGTGTCAGGGGTGAGGAAAGAATTGGTAATAAAACGGAAAGAAGGACATAGTGAGCCAGATATGGAGGGTACTATAGTCAGGAGAATAAAATTGGGGAGAGTAAAAGTGGACGTGGTGTGCGTGTACAGAAGAAGAGGAGAAGAGGATGGGTGGAAACTAATAAAAAGATGAATGGAGGAAAAAAAGGAAGATCTAGTGTTGATAGGGGACATAAGGTTAAGGGAAAGGATTAAGGAAATTTTCGTGGAAACCAGAGCGAGGGTGAAAGTAGGAAAACAAAAAGGAGAGCCGTTCTGGACGGGGAGAGGAGTTAGGCAAGGTTGTCCACTCAGTCCGCTTTTATTTAGTATCCTGTTGTCAGACCTAGAAGAGAAGTTAGAAAGGAAGGGTAAGGGAGGCGCGATCCTGAGTAATAGTAAAATATACTCTTTCGCGTATGCGGACGATATAGTTTTGTTAGCGGAAGAGGAAGGAGGAATGAAGCTAGTGATGAGAGTGTTCTAAGACTTCGTGAGAGAGAAGTATCTAACGCTAAATGTAGGAAAAACCAAAATAGTTTATTTCAGAAATAGGAAAAGTAAAATAGAATATGAATGGAAGATGAGTGGCGAGATTGTAGAACTAGTTGAGGAGTTCTGTTACCTAGGTTTTTGGTTTGAAGCTGGGAGAGGAAATCAGTTGAAGGTAAGAAAGAGGCTTGAGAGTGCGAGTAAAATAATGGGACAAGTGTGGGGTATCGGTAAGAGAAGATTCAAGGATGACTGGAAGATGAGAGTTTGGATGTTTGACGTGTTAGTGTGGTCAGTAATGAGCTATGGAGTAGAGATTTGGGGATGGAGGGAATACAAAGGGATAGAAAGTGCACAGGAAAGGTTCTTGAGATGGGTCATGGGAGAAGATAAAAAGGGGGGATGGAAGTAAGATAGCGCAAGCATGCCTGAGGGAAATCCAAATAAGAGAGGAGAGGGGCAACATGGAGCGATCGAAATGGGAGGAGGGCAGAATGCAGATGAAAAGAAAATGTGGGTTAGGAGAGGCAAATAGAGGTCAAATCGTGAGGTCAAAATATAATAGATGGTATAGGGTAGTTAAGGGCGAAACAGAGCCAGAATATGTGAAAAAGGTGAAAAAGGAGAGCAAATGGAACAGAGTGATCAGGTTCAGAATGGGTGAAGGGATGAGGGAATGCAGATATTGGGAGAATGAGGAAGAGAGAGCATGCAGAGTGTGTGGGTATGAACTGGTGACATGGGAGCAAGTGTTAGAGAGATGCACAGGGGATGAAACTGCAGGAGAGAGCGTGAATGATAGAGAAAGATGGATTTTGGATGAAATGGTCAAGGTGAAAAAGGGATGAGAAATCTGGAAGGACTAAGAGACAGGGCAGGTGGCAGGGGATAGGGTTGACCCAAAAGGGGACTTCAAGAAAAGAAAGTTAAAGATGTAGAGTCGTGAATGAAAATTGTGAGCTGAAGAGGCTCAGGCGAGACGAAACGGAAGCCCCTGGAGACACGATTAATAGCATAGGATAGGCATAGTTGTAAAGTAGAATTAAGACGTCGAATTTGTAGTAGTAAGTAATATTAAGTAGTCAGTAAGCTATTTTTGTAAACGATGTACAGGGAACGGAGCCCTCAAACCCGTAAAAGGGAGAGTAAATAAACATACTCATACATACATAAGAGCAATAAAAATGGCATATAATTACTTGAGGAATGTTTTTTTAAATAAGTTTGATATTTGTTGTTGTTTAAAGAGTATACTTTTTAAATTTTTGTTGAAAGATGATGCATTCTAATTGGGCCAGCGTCGGATGTAACCAGTAGTCTGATCAACGCAGTTGATTAAAAAGTATGAAGAAGGGCCCAAAAAGGTATTAAAAATGCTTATAATTTCACGAAAACTGGGAGTTTTAAAATGCGACAGTGCGAATGTGCCACAGGTCGACATGTGAATGGTCAAAAAAAATTTCGCCAGATGTCAGCTGGATACTTAGTTGGTTATTCGTGTCAATGCATATCATTATTCTGATTACTTAGAAGTAAATTATTTAACAAAAAATTTAAATGTACTAAAATTTTAAGAATTTTTGGCAGCATTTAAAGAATATATCATCTAAAATTCATTTAACAGCCGCATTACATATTTTTCTGTAAATTATAAACTACGATATGTCGACTATACGGAATTTTCTGCAAGAGTAACCCATTTCAAGCTCGTCCAAGGCTAGTATTACCATAAATTCCGTAATACTAGACAGTGCCTAAAAATTATGAATGATTAAATTAATTGAATAATTAATACATGAAATAATTTCCTATTAATACTTTTATTTTTCAGAATTAGCTCGGCCACGTTAACCAGCCGCAGTTCATCCTCCTACCATTCAACTTCATAATATTCACCATTACGAGAGTTTATTAAATCCAGGAATAATTCTCAATTTTCCTCCAGGCTTTCACGACGTAGGAATAGATGCTGATCACAATTAGATAATTAGAGTAATCATATTTGGACGCTTATATCCATTTGTGGCTCCTAAAGCGGATCCTAATAATAACCTTGGAAGAGTTAAAATACGCATAGATGGCAACCATGTCAACGTGATTTTACCAATATTGGAGAATGACACTATAATGTTTCTGACGAGACACACTAATTATTTAACTTAATAGTATCACACAAAAGTACCAGGTATCAAGTTGATACGGCGAATGGATCAAAAGGATGCAACGTTTTGATATCTATATTCATGATCAACTTGATTCAAATTTCGAGATCAATTATCTGTCATTAAAATTCAACTACTCAACACATTATGAAATTATTGCAACCTCTTACCTGAATGATGAACAATAAAACCCGTTTGAAATTAAATTGTTAATCAAATTTGGAAAAAAATCATTCATTCATCTCCGTTTATTTAAATTTATGATTATTGAGGTTGTGGATGTTTGTTTACAAATGTCAGTGAATCTCGATCGAGGATCGATTATCGATTTCAGAACTTGAATTTGGCAGAAAGGAATGTTTTTCGAAAATCATCAACTGCAGGGCGTTCAGAACTGAAATTTAATTACCTTGATAATTTTTCGAAGGTCTTATCATTCTAACAAGTGAACCTGGTACTCCAGGTGCTTAAAATACATTTTCCCCGAGGAAGATGTGTTCACGATAGAAATTTAAGATTCTTTAACCGTTTTTCGAAGGTCTAGCCAACCTTAAAAGTAAACCTAGTAGTCTTGATGTTCAACATATATCTTCGAGAATGGTGTATTCATACTAGATATTCGAAATTCCTCGACGTTTTCTCCAAGGTCTCGTCCCTCTAAGGAGTAACCTTGGTATAGTCCAGGTATTCAGAGAACATCTCCGAAGAAAGTGTATTCATAACAGAAATTTAAGATTCATCTAAGAAGTGAACCTGGTAGTCCAGGTGTTTAAAATATATCTTTCTCGAGAAAGTTGTGTTCATAACTGAAATTCAAGACACCCTCATGTGTTTTCGAAGGTTTCGTCATTCTTAGAAGTAAACCTGGTAGTCTGGGTGTTTAAAATACACCTTTATAGAGGAAATTGCATTCGTAGCTGAAATTTGAAACATTCTAAAAGGTTTTCGAAGGTCTCGTCCTCCTAAGAAGTAAATCTGGTAGTACAGGTATTCAGAATACATCTTTTCCGAGGAATGTGCGTTCAGAACTGAAATTTCATTCGCCTTGACCGTTCTTCCAGGGTCTTGTCGTTCTAGGAAGGGGTGGTCCAGGTATTCAAAACACATCATCACCAAGGAAGATATGTTCAGAACAGAAGTTTAAGGCACCCTAACCGTTTTTCTAAGGTATCGTCGTTTTAGGAAGTAAGCCTGGTAGTCCAGGTGTTCAAAATTCATCTTCCCTTAGAAAGTTGCATTCAGATCTGAAGCAGGAGGCACGCTGGACCCACGAGGTTGTTTACAATTTCAGTTATGAACACAACTTCCTCGAGGAAGATGCACTTTAAACATCTGGTCTACCGGGTTTAATTCTTAGAATGAATAGACCTTCGAAAACCGATCAGCGTGTTTTAAATGTCCGTTACGAATGCAACTTCCCCGAGAAAGATGTATTTTAAACACCTGGACTATTGCGTTTACTTCTTAAAATGACGAGACCTTCAAAAAAAGATCAGCGTATCTTAAATTTCAGTTATGGACACACCTCTCGAGAAGGATGTACTTTGAACACCTGTACTGCCAGGTTTAATTCTTAGAGTGACGAGACCTTTGAAAAACGATCAGCGTGTTTCAAACTTCTATTACGAACACAACTTCCCTGAGGAATATGTATTTTAAACACCTGGACTACCGAGTTTACTTCTTACAACGACGAGACCTCCGAAAACCTATGAGGTTGTCTAAAATTTTTGTTATGAACACAACTTCCTCGAGGAAGGTGCATTTTAAACATCTGGCCTACCGAGTTTACTTCTTAGAATGACGAGAGCTTCGAAAACCCATGAGGTTGTGTGAAATTTTAGTTATGAACACAACCTCCTCGAGAAAGGTGTATTTTGAACACCTGTACTATTATCAACGGCATCAATCACTTTATCATCTTAATAATTTTTTTCAACTCCAAATAAACCTCTTTGTTCAGAATAACCTTTGTAAAAAACAGCTTCCTTTCGCGGTTCACTTTCATAAACCCACTCTTTTCATTCTGTTTTGCATACTGATGCTAGTACGCCCTGAAGTTTTGCGCATTAATTTTTATTGATCTTCTAAAGCGAATCATATTGAGTTGAAATCTTAGATCAAAATATCTGCAACAATTTGATACCCCAAGTTTTAGTGTGATGAACGCTTTTCTGCGTACATTTCTTTGCAAAAAAATATACTTCATGAATGAAGAAACTAATCAGTCGGGTTGTGAATTCGATTCTTCATGCCTCGCACTCTGGAAGAGTCTCGGCGGTAAACAGTAGCCTAGCAAGGGAGTTGTTTATCCCCGGAGAGTCGTAAAACCAGTACCTCTAGAGAAAAAGCTTCTCTAAGTACTGAAAGCCGTCGTTCTTGGTGGTTCAGAACCCACCTTAAACTATAGGTCCCTCTCCCGCCACCAAGTAAGTGTGTGGGGTGTGTGTAAAGTAATAGATCAGACGTACAAGGAAAATGTAAACCCTTATCGGACACATTAGAAATTTCCGTTCGATTCCATTCCAAGAGAAAACTAGTCCTGCAATCTTGCCCAAGGTCTATGCAAACTTTGGCCCAGCATTGGTCTAGTCTGGGTCAGCCTTGGCCAATTATATTTTATGTTTCAAAAACTGAGAACTAAAAATTTCAATACACATCACGTATCTTTGTTTTTTCGCAATTGTCATAATTTAATTTACGAGTTGCTTAGCAGTTCAGTATTGTTTTGTTGTATTCTTGTACTAAGGCACTTAAATTATATAATCATATATCTATGTTAGAGTGGTCTAAAAAAGAGCAAATTTTAGATATTTTTTTTTTTTAATATCAGCTCTTAATTTTATGTTATTTGGCGAGAAAAAATATTCCTAAGTTTTAGAGATGAAAAAAATTTACAGGAGGAATTTCTATTACGTGAAACTTTTATCTGAAAGAAAATATTTGTCAAGCTTGTGTACACATACATAATAAAATTTGACTTATTTTTGCTACGGCTCATGATTTAGACTGGGCATTAAAAATTCTGAAATATTTCAAGACTAATCATTTTAATTACGACGCACAATAAAACTCTAGATATAGTAACTACTTTAAATAAAGTATATTAAATAAACAAATTCTAAAAGCATTGATGAAAGAATCGCGTGTGCGAGAAATATTTTATACGGAATGTAAAGAGTAAATTCAAAGAGTTTTGTTTGAAAGTTATGACAAAATTCAATTCCCAAATAATGCTCAAGATTTCAAGGAATATAATTCAGGAAGCAAAGCGTTGGTTAGAGTTAAAATAATTGGACAATTTCAGAGAAGCTAATTTCCCTGATAAATTTGGTTACGTTATATAATAAATCTTTACTTTCTTCATTGGAATTTATTCGTTTAATAAATATGTGATTTTAAATGAAGTTTGTAAATTATGATGTTCCATTCCTTTTAAATTCCCCTATTCCTTCTAATAATATACGGCATACTATGTAAGTGAGGTACGTTTTATCATTATCAAAAGATAAAATGTTATCAACCCTTTAATATTGATCATTCGATTGCGTAATCATTTTTCTCCTTTGAATTATGAATATATATTATGTCATAAATCTAAAGCACATTGCGGATTTAAGCGTGTCGAGAAAAAAGATACATGAAAATCAAATAATTTAAAAGGACAAAGGAGATACTCGCTATGATATTATATAAACTGAAACATTTGGAAAAAATATTTATTACTAACTCCTATCAAAATTCTTCTTAAGTGGGTTTCAATTACTTCAAGAAAATGTGGACCGGGCTTGGTATTTTTGGCTTTATCCTAGTGGCTTTCCCTAACTCTGTGGGTAAATATAACAATACCTATAATTTAAAATGCATTATTATTTGCAATATATTTATTTGGTATTAAAAATCGTTTTTCATTAAAGCCATCCTTCTTCGTAGAGACACAGTGCTCTTTAAATGTATAAATTGGTGAATTGTTGCTATAATTACTAGTGAAATTCTCCTTATTCAATTAGAGGAGAGTGAGCTACTAATAACATTGGTCAACCAAAATAACCTATGTTCTTCTTGAATGCGACGTATCATTTCCGAAGTATTTTTTTTTTGCTGAATATGGATCTGTTTTCCATTTATCACCATCAGGTGTAGTTTAATAGATCGCAAAAAAAAAAAAATTTATCGCCAACGGCGATACCACGCTGAAAAAACTAGTTCTCGTCAGATCACTGAAGTTAAGCAGCGTTGGGCGCGGTTAGTACTTGTATGGGTGACCATTCGAGAATACTGCGTGCTTTTGGCCCACAGTGGGTGTGGTGAGCCCACACTTGTAGTAGTTATTTACTACAAGAAACTATTCACCTAGAAATACTACTCGAATCGGGTAGTGTCACGCCTACCCTGAAAAGCAAATGGCTTAATGGCATACTTACTTACTTCAACTCAATTATTTAATAAAAATCGTTGAACATTTTTTTTAGGCTTGAAAACGGAAATCTTTTACACGTTACTAAGCCCCTTCCGATGCGGTTTATAATGCAGATTTTAAATATCACTTCTTTTCTAAAATAGCTACAAAGATTTTCGAAATAATCTGAAAAAACTAAAAAATTGACAGAATCCACAAAAAATGGAAAGAGCCATATTTTTTCATTTGTTGATGCGAAACAATAATCCGAAACGAAATATGAATGTTGGTAATCCATTCTTGAAATATCGTGAAAAATATTCAGCTCTGTTTCTGAATGGGTCAAAGTTCAATGACGCATCAGCCTATATGGGGTGGAGTCCACGTCAACTGATCACGGTAATTTCGTGTCGGAATGGGATTTAGTTGTAATGCAGGATATATGATTGTTTGGTGGTGAAAAAAATACAACCAAATATTTTTCGAAAATTTGAAAAAATGGCGAAGATATGGGACTTTGAGTTTTACAACTTTTTTTAAAACGACGTATCTTGGGTTCTAATTGACCAATTTAAGTTTTCGACGTCTGAATTTACTTGCTTCAAGATACATTTCAAAATAAAAACTTAAATTAAAAAAAATTTTTTTTTCGAAAATTTGGTGAAAAAAATAAACACGAAAAACGCGTTTCCCAAAAAATGCCCTTCTTTATTTTTTTTTATTCCTTTGTCAGAGCAAGGTATAAGTGTGGACTACATGACCTGAAATTATTGGAGTGGGTTTGCCACTGGTTTTCGAGAAAAAAATTCAAACGTCATGACGCGTCAGGTCTTCTATGGCGCGACGCGGCTCAGTAGGGCAAAATAAAGTGTTCGTAGACAAATTAATTGACAAATCACAATTATTTTCATCACGTTTAAATTTTTTTATAAATAAAAATCAATAAAATTCTGCATATATCGTTGACATCCGATTTTGTAAAAAAAGTTTATAATACTTTTCTATTTCATAAACAAGATGACAACAACAAAAAAGACTTTTCAAGAATACCGTTCGTTATAGAATATTTAGATTTATTCAAAAAGATCTAGAATCAATGACACCACAATATATAAATGTTTTTCAGTGGAACAGTAGAAGTTTAAACATTTGTTGAATTTGTTATAAACAAATGAGTGGATGAAAATAATTTTGTGGGGATTAGCAATGTTTGGTCACTAAATTTTAACTAAATTTTCACAATGTACGGACAAAAGGTGTTTTTGAGTCGGATTAAGTGAAATGTTCAAGATTTGTCGTATCAATTGATGATTATTTGCCTTAATATTGATAATTATTATTTGGGTGCAAACGCTACTTGCTTTAAGAACCATTATCATGTTAATGATAGCAAATAATAATTGTTAGTTATTACGCAAAAATACAAAAAAGAGTATTTATTTTCTCACAAATAGCGGGAACAATTAATTGTTTATAAAATTTGTTCACTATATAACAAAAAAATTTATTAATTTTCATCAATTCAACTCACAAACCCCTGTCGTCTATACATTATAACAATTTAGTTGAAATTAAGTGACCAAACATTGCTAATCCTCACGAAATTATTCAAAAAGTTTTTGGTTGTTGACATCTTGTTTATGAAATGAATAAGTATTAAAAACCTTTTTTAAAAATCGGATGTCAACGATGTATGCAGAATTTCATTAATTTTCATTCATAAAAAATGTTAAGTATGATGAAAGTTATTGTGGGCTGAACATTACGATTTGTCCACAGACACTTTAATTTACCCTACTGATTCGCGCCACGTCATAGAAGACTTGACGTTAGAATTTGTTTCTCGAAAACCAGTGGCAAACAGACTACAATAATTTCAGGACTTGTAGATCACACTTATACCTTCCTCTCACAAAAATATAAAATAAATAAAAAATGGTGTTTCTTGGGAAACGCGTTTTTCATTTTTATTTTTTTCACAACATTTTCGAAAACAATTTTTATTTATCAAATTTTTATATTTTGAAATGTATCTTAAAAAAATTAAATTCAGACATCGAAAAGTTAAATCGGTCAATTAGAACCCAAGATACGTCATTTAAAAAAAAGTTATCCAAAAACTCAAAGTCCCATAACTCCGCCATTTTTTCGAATTTTCGAAAAATATTTGGTGGGATTTTTTTTTACCACCAAGTAATCTCATATACTGAATTACAGCCAGATCCCATTCCGAAACGAAAATTTCCATGATCAGTTCACGTGGACTCCACCATGGGGGTTGTATAGCCAAACTTCCTAAATAGGAACAAAAGTCATTAGAGAAGCGCTAAAAAATATTATATAGAATAGTCGGACCAAATCCAGAAAATATATCTATATAATATTTGTCAGCAGTTACAAACTCAAAGCTTTGCATGCCCACAGCTTTTTTGCCTTATCAGGGTGTCCAGCGATTCGTAGGTACGAAATTCAAGGTCTTTTCCAGGTTTTCCAGGTCAAGAAGTCAAGTTTTTCCAAGTCTCCTTTTTTTTACATCAAATAATAAAATAACCGTTTGCTATACATGTGAAAAAATGAGCCATTTCATTTTTTATTGGTCAACAATTTTCGAAGAAAGCTAAACCATAAATAAACAAATTCTTAATTTTTTGCGAAAAGAAGTCATCTTTGTCAAATAATTTTGAATATTTTGAAGTCTTTGTAAAGTCATTGAAATCCTTGAAATCTTTGGAATATTTTGGAAATTTCGTGAATTCGTTGAAATCTTTTGAAGTATTTATAATCTTTTTGAAATCTTTGAGAAATCTATTGGAATCTTTTTAAATTTTTGTAAAATCTTTGAAATCCTTGAAATCTTTGAAACCTTTGTGAAATTTTTTGAAATCTTGATGAAATATTTGTGAAATCTTTTTTTCATTTTTGTTTGTGAAATCTTTTGTGTTCCTTTCAAATCATTGATGTCTTTTGAAATCTTCTCAAATTTGTTGAAACTTTTTGAAATCGTTTAAAATTTTTTGAACTCTTTGAAATCTGGTGTTCGAAATCTTTGAAATTCTTGAAATCTTTTGAAATCCTTATGAATTCTTCGAAATATTTGTGAAATCTTTTGTGTTTGTTTGAAGTCACTGGAATATTTGAAATCTTTGTGAAATCTTTTGGAATCTTCTAAACAAATTTGAAAACTTTTAAAATCTTTGAAATGTTTCAAAATCTTTTCAATATGATGTACTGTACCTATGTTGAAATCTTTTGAAATCCTTATGAAATCTTTGAAATATTTCTTAAATCTTTTGTACTCGTTTGAAATCATTGAAATATTAAAAATTTTGGTGAAATCTTTTGAAATCGTTTTAAATCTTTGAAAAATTTTGAAACCTTTGAAATATTCTCTTTGTTGAAACTTTTTGAAAAGCATTTAAAATCTTTGAAATGTTTTGAAATCTTTGAAATCTAGTGTACTGTATCCTTTTTGAAATGTTTGAAATTCTTGAAATCTTTCGAAATCCTTAAGAATTCTTTGAAATATTTGTGCAGTTTTTGCATTCTTTGGCTATTACTTAAATCTTTCAAGTCTTTGGGAAAACTTTTTGAATCTTCTAAACAATTTTGAAATTGTTTCAAATTTTTTTTAAATCTTTCTGTAATCTTTTGTATTAATTTAAAATCATTGAAATATTTGAAATCTTTTTAAATTGTCTAAAAATATTTGAAATTTTCAAATCTTTGAAATGTTTTGGAATCTTAGAAACCTGGTTTGCTGTAGTCTTTTTGAAATCATTCAAATTCTTGAAATCTTTTGAAATCCTCATAAATTCCTTGAAATATTTGTGAAATCTTTCTGAAATATTTTGTATTTGTTTAAAATCATTGGAATATTTGAAACCTTTTTGAAATCTTTTGAAATCGTTTGAAATCTTTAAATGTTTTGACATTTTTGAAATCTAGTTTACTCTACCCTTTTTAAAATCTTGAAATCCTTGAAATCTTTTGAAAATTTAAAATCTTTGTGAAATGTTCGAAATCTTTGGGAAATTTTTGTGAAATCTTTTAAATGCAGTGTACACGCTTTTTTGAATCTTTGAAATCCTTGAAATCTTCTAAATCTTTGTGAAATCTTTTGAATTCTTCTCAAATGTTTTGAAACCTTTTGAAATCGTTTTAAATCTTTGAAATGCTTTTAATTCTTTCAAATCTGGTGTACTGTACTCTCTTTCAAATCTTTGAAATCCATTAAATGTTTTAAAAGTTTTAAAATCTTTGTGAAATTATTGTGAAATCTTTTAAATTTTGTGTTAACGCTTTTTTTAAATCTTTGAAATCCGTGAAATCTTTGTGAAATGTTGAAAATCCTTTTAAATATTTTAAAATCTTTGAAATCTTTTAAAATATTTGGTAACCTTTTGAAATCTGATGTACATTCGAAAAATTTCAGATGTAATGATTGCGTGCATCAAGATAGAATCAAATTTTTTACCCACTTTTCTGTATTTCGGTGCAAAAAAACGTACGCGCAAAGAAAATAATGTGCCTAAAAAATCATGTGTACTTAGCAAACAAACAAATTAAAAATATGTACATAAATGACTTTTCTTCAATCGTTACATATCAAATAAAAAATTGTTCTCCACAAAAAAGTTGCATTTTATTAAGGAATGACTTTTGTGCACAACTTTTTTCCATAAAGTTAAGATACTTTGAAATATTACAAAAATAGGCAAATTATCAAAAAAATAGGAATTGTTTCTATGAAATTGCTCGTCTTGAAATATTTTTCGAAATAAAGAGGTTTTTATACTTAAAAGGGCTAAAGTTATTTTAAAAATTAACAGCATTTTAGTAAAAATACCAATTTTTTTTTGTGCAAACTTCTCTTCATATAAATCTATCAATAATGTAATTATTCAATCCTTTATACAAAAATTTAATTAAACGTTAAACGTAATAGTATATTGTGCTACAAGTTGAAAAAGCGAGAGATTTAAAACGAGTGTGAAGTTAGCCACCCTCGCTCCGCTCGGGTAGCTAACTTCACACTCGTTTTAAATCGTCGCTTTTTCAATGTGTGGGACACGATACTTTTTCTATAATTTGTGCAAAAGTGCTAGTTTTTGTTTACCTGTTTTTTGTGTAAAAAGAAGGCGATTTTTTGTCGATTGACGCAGCAATGAGAATGGCAATTATCAAAACCATGGCAATAATATG
Source organism: Andricus curvator (assembly GCA_932195095.1). Taxonomy (NCBI): domain Eukaryota; kingdom Metazoa; phylum Arthropoda; class Insecta; order Hymenoptera; family Cynipidae; genus Andricus; species Andricus curvator. The sequence continues at coordinate 136,085 of CAKNYM010048761.1, forward strand.
GCAGTAATAATAAGCTGGTTCTCACAATTGAATAGTTGGCCCATAAAGTTGAGGGCTTCAAAATTTCCGATTTTTCGTGAAAAAACACCAAGCACAGTATTTTCGGAGAAACTGACGGTGTTTTTTTGCTTTTGCCAAGTGACAAAAGTACATACAAAATACACAACTCGAGACTTTTCAGGAAATTGATTTTAGGTTAGGGACGACAGTCGGAAAATAGAATGAAGTTGGCTGCGCACGATGCACGAGTCCACCCGAGGCAGCACGAACCCACCCGAAATAACATTTACTTTTTCCACTGTGCCTCACTTTTATCACTGTCCATTTACTTTTTCCACTGCACCTGTCCACTTTTGTCACTGTTGCCCGGAAAGGTCGGCACTGCGCATGCGCCACGTCATCGACCAAAAATCGATCACTTTTTACACCAAAAACAGGTGGAAAAACTGGCACTTTTTCGCGAATTATAGAAAAATTAATTTGTTAAAGAGAAATTGGAATATTTTATAATTAATTATATAATTAAACAATTCACATATGTCGCAGCATTTGAAAAAAATATTAAGCATACTAGAAGAATCGCACATATCAAACCTTAGCAATATATATAATCCTAAATGGTGAGGATATGCATTTCACTGTTGACAAAACAACCGACCGTGAATTAAAATGGAAGATAAAATATTATGATTAAAAATTTAATATTCAAATTTCGAATTTTGCAAAATAAGCCCGCATTATTTATTTGCAGATACTCGCTGTAGATTTTTATTCTACAATTAAATTTACGGACTTGTTATTTTAATATTATTCCCGTTAATCCAACTATTTTGTGCAAATTGCGCGCATGCTCAAAGAAGTTGAAAGTATTTGAAGTTTTGTTTGGTTTTTGAAAAAAATGACATTTTTCATAGAAATGCTCATATGTTTTGAAGAAAAAAAAAATTATTTGCTCTAGGATTTTTTATGTCGCTGATGTCGAATCTGAAGTCAGATTTTCAAAATTCTAAATGGTTAAGCCAACATGACAGACCATAGGTTAACAAATTATTTTTATTGTCATGACATTGGTGCAGATATGTGGAATTTTCAGATTCTGACTTCAGAATCGTTATCAGCGACGCAAAAAACAGAGTTAGTAATTTCAAGCTATCACTCTGATTTACATGAAACTTTAGGTGAGTGATAAGGGTACCAGTGCACACATCTTTTCTTGCCTCGAGAAATTAAAATAGAACGAGTTAATAAAATAATTTATTGCATAATATTCTATTGTGTATTGTAAAACTTTTTAATAGACAAGTCACCTCTATAAACATAAAACGTATTTCAAAATTTATTTGCTCCAAATGAGTAGATAAGCATTATATATATTTTAAAGCCGTCATAAAATTATATTCTTACGTATATTGTTATCAAATTTTTATGAAATAAAATATCGGTGTCTTTGTTAATCGTCAGAAATGAATTTTTGCTCATGTATATTTATTTCTAAGCAATATACAATTTACCGTTAGATAGAGTTGTGATTTATTTTTAACATTTTTTAAACAATATCATACAGTCTTAACAAAATGGGAGGCTTAAAATTTGAAGTAAATGATTTTTTTTGGGGTTATGCACGGAGAAACCCAAACACCAATGGTTGGTGTCTGCTGGAAAAAAAATCGCGAAACACCACCGAACGCTGCGTACGCACGGTTCATTAGTGTTTCGCGCAATGCCCAGTGGCGCCTACGCAACAATAACCAAACATGACTGAGTCCTTCGTGCGCGTCACTGGCCATAATCTACGCATTAATAGTTAGTGCGTGCGCGGGGCGCTCATCGCTGTCCAAAACAATAACGAATCACGCCGAGGCGCATGAGACTTTAGGGCGACAAACATATACAGCCGCTCCGCTCACATAAGCGAGTGTGGCGCGCGCATCGATGCTCCATGATTATGCAAAAACGGTTGTTCGATCGAAGTATAAAATGTGACGTTCAAGTGTCTCTTGTTATTAGTTGAATAAATGATCACATTTCGTACAATATTTGAATGGTAGGAATATATCTGGATTCCGGGAAGGTTTGGACAACGTTCGCCGAGAAAGAAGCTACGATAGTCCGACCTTAAAAAAAAAAAAAAAATTGTGTTTAATTGTTCATATTTGTCATGTATGTCAGCTACCTTTGTTTTGTTCCGCTTTCAAAACTGAATTTTAACGATAAGTAAGTTTAAAACATCGAGCTCTACACGATTTTTCAAAGACCGTAACGTGCAACACTCACTAGTATGCGCGCAGCGGTTGTAGATATTTTTGACATGAAAGTCTCATGCGTCATAGCGCGATTGTTTATTGTTTTGCACATTGGTGAGTGCCGCGTACGCATTAACTATTAATGCGTAAACGCATTCCAATGACGCGCACGAACGACTCAGTCGTGTTTCGATTTTTATTGCGTAAGGCAGCACTGGCCACTGCGTGAACACTAATGAATCGTGCGTACGCAGCGTGCAGTGGTGTTAAGACGCTTTTTTCACGACAAACACCAATGAGTCGTATCAAACACAAGAATTAAATGTGAGTTACATTTATAAAAAAAAAAACCTTTTTCAAAATCAAACTCTGACCAATTTTTTGAAAATTTAATGCAAAATGGACATAAAAAAACATTAAAATTTGTTAGGAATTGTAACCTCTGAACGGAAGACAAATAATATAAGCTGCCTATAGATACCAGCAGATTGCATAACTGATTGACAAAATGTAACTACAATCCTTTTTTCTCATTTTGTTATTTATTTGTATCTAATGAGCCGAAAAGGAGGTAGTTTGGAAATCTAATTTTGAATTGTGAACCTTTTTCATGTTCTGTTTGCATAAAATTATTCATAAGAAAATAGATTTCATTTCGATCTTGAATAAAATAGTATTTTTGATTGAGACAGCTTGACACTTTATGACATGTATAATGTAAATTCCTAGAGATCATCTAGAAAGAGTTGGGAAACGTGGAAATCGTTCCTGATTGGTAGGGCCAAGCGGAATTCAAACGGAATAGGGCCTTCATAGCGCGCGCTTTTCAACTTAAATTTGTTTCCCTTTTACCTATAAAATAAGTATCTGACAAGACATTGTTGTATTTATAAATGTTTTGAAGTATTGAAATTTCAACTTGCAATATTCTATAATATTTCTGTTGAAGGGGGTCTTCTAGTTTCGAGGTTTCAAAAAATCGATTTATTTTTTTTTCACATATTTCGAATCTAGTTTAGTTCCATCATTCATGTTTGAACGCTAGGACACAAGCTTTTTTGAAAATATTTTTTGCAAAATTTGTATAGCCTTCATGAGCTCAAAAAAAATAGGTCGAAAAAAATGCCATCATTTATGTTTAAACGCGTTTTCCCAAAAGTCGTGTTTTGAAAAAGTTCTGGTAGGACCTTGACTAGAAATATTTGCGATATCGGGTCATTTTTTTTTATTTTTCAGCAGACATATCACTAGGTCGGGACACAATTTAAAAAAAATATTTTTTCTTTTAATTTTTACAGCCTTCACAAGCTCAAAAGGTAGGTCGAAAAAATTTTGTTTGTAAAAACTAGGCTATTTGCAGCGTTTTCAAAATTTTGAAAATTCTTGTGTCCTGACCTGGCCAATGCTATGTTTTACTTTTTTATGTTATGCAATCTGAATAGCCGAAACCTTAACACAAAGTTGACAGTGACATATTTGCAGTGGCGCGGTCAAGGACGCTCCAAGGTCGCGGGTATGGGAACAATTTTTTTCAAACGTCATTTTTTTGGGTTCAATGAATATATCCATGAATAGTCAAAAACCGTTTCCAGTTATCATTGCATATTATCTTTGCAGGAAATTTCCAAAAACAGGCTGGAAATCGTGGCTCGAAACTAGAAGAACCCTGTAACTAAAAAATAATTAGATGCTAAAAATATTTGATTCATGTTCAATTTGTACATTTCACTAAATAAATATTAAAAGTTAATACCTTTTCGTTCTATAATTCACATATCAAAAAAATAAGTATCGTTATAGAGTAAAAAAATATGCAACTCTATAAATTTTTGATTAATAGAATAAAAAGATTGAATTTTGAGGTTAGAGTATTTATTCAAATTATCAGAGAAAATTTGCTTGAAAATAGTGTAAGTATGAAATATAGGTGATCTCTAGTATGAAATAAAGAATAAATATGTTCACTATTTATTTGTATACTTAAGTCACTCCAATTTTAGTGAAAGTAAAGTTTTTTTATTATAGATCATCGAAAATGAATTTTAATTCTTTCAAAAAAAGAGTTTTGGTTTGTGTGGGGGAAAAAGTTACAAAAAAGCTATGTACATTCTTTTTCATCCATTTTATTTACACATAAAAAAGTAACTGTACAAATCTTATTGGTAAGTTGTACACAGAGCCAACTTTTGCTATCAAAAACTTTTTTTTTCTCTTCAGATTTTGCCTTATTACATATTCGCAAACGAAACAACAAAAAGGTTATTAAAATATTTTCTATTAAATTACACACGGCAAAATTTAATCGCTTTCCACAGCTGCAAATTTCTGTAACAGAAAATCAATTGAGTAGGACATAATTTTTTTTTTGTAATTATGGGGTACCACGCTCAGAAAATACTTCCCATGTCTAGGAAAATTTTAAATGTCGCTGCATTGGGAAAAAGAGTCTTTTCTTTGAATCTTTGCAAAGCCACGAATTTTGCGAATAGCAAATCGATTTTTTCCTTCTTTCTAACTGATTGAATGCAATCTGAGCAGATACGCACTTTTCTTTTGTGTAGACTTGCAAGCAAATATCCGGTAGCACGGTACAGTCAATTTTTTTCAGTATTTTGTGACGGTTTTATTTTCAAAGGAGAAGTGCCATCTACTTGCAGTCACTGTGAAGCAAAATCATTTACTTTAATCCAGGAAACCAATAAGATAATTACTATCATCGTAATCATGGTTGCTATTTTTATTAGGTTTAACATATGCAGCAACTGAAATTAATAGAAATCATATTTGAACTGTAACACGTTTGGCGTCACATGTTTCGATCTTATTACATTAAAAAGATTTTCTGCTATGTCTTGCGTGAATCGAGATAACAAACTGATAACCTTCGTCATCTAAAAGGTGCTGACTGAGTTGAATAACGAAACTTGACGAAATCATAACTCTCTTTTGGACAGGTTTAAATGCTCGGTTGTCTCAAATATGTGACCTTTGCAAAAAATCAATAATCGCGGGATGGAAAGAGATCGTATCTTCGTATTTCGTAATATTAAATTTTGCATGAACCATGCAGTAGCTTCATATTATGTTCGTGAATCATCATCTGCTAGATAGTAAAGTTTTTTGAAAATATTTGCTTTCTGGAAGATTTACATCGTCGACTATCAGGTTGCGTGTTATGGTAAAAACTAAATCCTTCTGCGTCTTTATCATCTCTATGAGATGAGCGGCATCAACAAGGTGTGTTGGTGAGTTGCAATCCTTTTGAATATCCTTAGGGATATAAATTCTTTCATTGGTTACTAGAGAATGTAAAATATTCTTGACGACATGTGGTATATCCGCAAAGAAATACAGTCTACATCCAGGATCATTGTGAGGATGAGGGTGCAGAATAGAGTTTTTAATTTCCTTATACTTTCTAGCTGTAATTCGAAATGCGTTCCAATACGCTACATTAGATGGAGTCATGTCGAATGTGACGCTGTTCATCCTGAGATCAATATTATGAGCCTTCAAAACTATCTGCAAAATGATTGGTTTGAGAAGAGATCCATCGAAACCAGCACTCATATAATCATATCCAACAATTCAACATCCGATGGTAGAGTTATTTTACCTACAGGGAGAGAATTTTGGTATTAATATTTCTTTTATCGCATATTCATAATTGAAATAAAATATACGAATTTAGGGATAATCGAGGTACGGTTAGAAAAAGTCGAATAGTGACTATGAAAATGCAGACTAATATTTCTGATTGGAATAAATCGTAAGAATATTATTAGACTCTTACACACACAAAATTACAGTATTTCTAAGCCTCTGTATTAAATTTTTTAATGGATTCGAATAACGAAAATTGGTATCTAGTGTAAAGCTAGAAAGAATAAGTAAAAATATTCTAGCTTTATAAACGCACTCTTCTAAAATAGAGTAGTTTCGTAGGCTAATAATAGATAGATATCACTCCCTCCCTTCAAACTGATAAGGGCAGTTGAATGTACTCTTTCATCGTGGGACCGACCCGGTAGGGCCTCGGCCCCAAAAGCATCATTCCTTGTCTGACTGCTACGGCGTCAACTTGTGTTTCATTAAAATAAATTAACTGACCAGATCTACGAATCTGCGCCAGAACAAATTAAATTAAAGTGACTTTTTATTCAGACCGTCACATAAATTGGCGATCCATGCCAGGATACTTTTGATTGATACGTCATTCTCATAAAGTATCAATAAGAACCTTTTTACGGAATTAAAATCAGGAAAACACGTACTGGGCTGAACTAAGTAGGCTCACAGTGATTCCTTGTCTAAAAAATTAGACTAAAAGGCGAGACGTCACCCAACCAAGTTGGCACCGTTGGAATTGCAGAATTCACGGACTCTGAAACACACGGCTGACCAGAACGAGTAAATCCACTGAAGCAGCCACGAACTATCTTCACTGGGAATCTCAAGTGAGTAGAAAGAAGAGGAAAAATTTCAAAATAAAGGAGTGTTCTGTCACGACTCTCCAAAACCTCGTAAGGCTAGCCGACTACGCGAGACTAGACCTTTCGTTAAAAACCGTTCATCGATTCATTCACAATATTTGGCCAAAGTTGTAGCACTTTCGTTTCAAATAGTGAATTTAAATTAGAAAATAGTCACTGGCTAGAGGGCTGACTTCGCCACGGACTATACGCGTACGCGAGTATTTCATTGTACCGAACGATATAGAGATTAGATAACGCGGCGCGACACACCACCCGACATCCGCTAACATAAATAGGGAACCCAAAGAATTAGGTACACTATTAAACACATATACACACTATTAAGAAGAAAACCATGGCAGACGGAATCCAGAAAAACGCACCTTCACCGACGGAAGATGTCCCTCTTGTAGTTACTAATGCTGATATAATTGGCATGCTACACAAATTATCAGATCGGATGTCTAACATGGAAATCGCAATAAATACACGTAAAGAAGAAATTCGCTCTATAGCAAAAAATTTTGATTTGATGACTTCGGGCGAAAGCGAAAAAGATGAAGAATCTAGAGTAGGTAATAATGGCACGTTGTTTGTAGAACCAGCACAGTCGTTAGAGAGAGAAAAAATTGACCCTAGGCTTCTACAAAGGTTGTCAAATGAAAGAGTAACAACGCCAAATGAAGCCATCCTTATAAGAGACAGGCTCTCACAAAGGTCGGATGAAAGAATATCCACTACAAGCGAAAATATCCCTGCTAGAGACGCGGTGAAATTAATTAAAAAATTCAATGGAAAAGACGATATGGGAGTTGAACCCTTCATCACTCTTGTGAAAAGAATTAAATCGCAGTGTTCAAATCCAGGAGTTTTATTAGACAGGATCATTGCAGAAAAAATCGAAGGAGAGGCGGAAAAATCTATTCGTTTCTTATCAATTCAAGATTATGATAATCTTTTCAAAGCTCTTAGAATTAACTTTGGAACTACTGGATCACTAGAAACTTATCGCACCAAACTATCACAAGTAATCCAAGAAGCTGGAGAAAGTTCGCAGAATTTCAATGGAAGATTCAACCAAAGAATGCACGAACTTTTGTATGCTGTACAATCAAAAAATCCTTTAACACATGAACGAGAAATTTGCATAAAAAATGAAGAACAAACAGTTCTTGAAAAATACATAATGAATTTGAGAGAAGAACTTTCAGACCGAGTTTATAGTAAAAATCCTAGCGATATTAGAGAAGCACAACAAATGGCAATACAATCTGAAGTCTGGTTAGCTGAAAGAAGTAAAATTCGCCAATCAAGAAACACGATTAAACCCCAAGTACCTATCCGCACAAACCTCATTAAAAATCCGTTTGAAACCCTTAACTCCCAATTTAATCAACAAAAATACCCTTCGATAAACAATCCTCCAAATCACAGGAAACCTTTGCAGCAGAGAATGCAGTTATTTTGCAGTCACTGCAAAATACCTGGACATATCGAAAACCAATGTTTTTCTAAACGGAAAAATTTTCAGGCGAAAGCCTCGAGAGGCCGACCTCCGGATCGCAAAACTTATCTGCAAGAAAAAATGGAGGAACTAGAAGATATTCGGGAAACGGAGTCGGAGACAGAGTATCAGCAATATCTGGAAGATTATATTCTATCAGAGGACTGTTACACGGAGCAATTAAACCCGTAAAATTATTAGTTGATAGTGGCGCATCAATAAATCTAATCAAAGAAAATTGCATTAACAAATACCACAAGAGAATTTCTATGAACAAAGAGTTTTCGATGGGAAATGATAAGCACCAGACAAACGAAGTAACCAAGTTTAAGTTTCAAGGAAAAGAACATCTCTTTGTAATAGTACCAGAAAATTTTCCTATACCCGAGGAAGGCATCATCGGAACACCATTCCTGTACTCTTATCAGTTTAACTTGTCCAACAGGTCCCTCCAACTCGACGATAAGGTCTATCCCTTGGAAAATGAGGGTATTATCATCCCAAAGAACACTATACAAATGATAACCGTGGAAACAAACAAAAAACAGGGGCACATTCTCATAGAAGATAATCCATACATTCCAAATTCTATTTACCGTATCGTTGACTCACAAGTAATGATTCCCGTTAGTAACGATACCGAAACAGACTTGAGATTAAGTGATGAAGACATAAATTATAAGTTTATCAATGTTAGTTCAGAACGAGAAGAGCGTGTAACTTACATTACAAAGGAAGAATTAAATGCTAGATAGAAATTACTGAACGGAGATTTGAGGCTTGAACATATCGAAGATACCCATAGAACACAGACACAAAAAATAGCTATCTCTTATCACGACATTTTCTTACTAAAGGGAGATCCACTACCCTGCACAGGTCTAGCGTCACATAAAATCGTCATGAAAGATGAAGCAAATATTAACATACGTCAACCACGACATCCGGAATGCCACAAAGAAGAAATTTCAAAACAGGTAAATGAAATGCTAACTAAAAGAATAATAGAAGCGTCAGACTCACCATTCAATTCACCACTTTGGGTCGTCCCGAAAAAACGCGACTTGTCGGGAAAACCTAAATGGAGGCTTGTAATTGATTTTAGAAAGTTAAATGAAAAAACAGATGAAGATGCCTACCCACTTCCTGTAATCGATGAAATTCTGGACCAACTAGGAAAAGCAAAATTCTTTTCAGCCTTCGATTTGAGCTCAGGATTTCACCAAATTCCCATGAACGAGAACTCAAAAAAATATACTGCGTTTTCTATACCTGAAGGGCATTTTCACTACAATCGCATGCCGTTCGGGCTCAAAAACGCTCCAGCCACATTTCAAAGAATGATGGACGACATTGTTGTCTTTGGAAGTACACTCCAAGAACACAACGAAAATCTGGTCATCTTATTTGAACGCTTACGGGCTACTGGACTCAAACTTCAACCAGACAAGTGTGAGTTCCTTCGACCGGAACTGGAATTCCTGGGACACGTGATCACGGAAAACAAAGTGAAACCAAACCCATATAAATTATCAGCTGTCCAAAATTTCAAAAGAGCCGAAAAACAAAAAGAAGTCATATCCTTCTTAGGACTAGCTGGATATTACCGAAAATTTATAAAAAACTTTTCTACGATAGCTGAACCACTAACAGAACTGACCAAAAAAAATCAACCCTTTAATTGGACGCCATCTTGCGAAACAAGTTTTAAAACATTGAAAGATGCTCTTTGCTCAGCACCGGTCTTAAGATATCCTGACTTTAAGGACACATTTACGTTGACTACCGATGCAAGCAATGCTGGACTAGGGGCAATTTTATCTCAAAAGGGACATCCAGTTTGCTACATTTCAAGAACTCTAAATGAACCTGAGTTAAACTTCACTACTACCGAAAAAGAAACTTTAGCAATCGTCTGGGCAGTTAAGCGGTTACGACAATATCTTCTCGGACGTAAATTCATCATACAAACGGACCAACAGGCTTTGACGTGGCTTTCTAACGTAAAAGATCCTTCTTCGAGGTTGATGAGGTGGAGATTTCAGATGTAAGAATATGCATACAAGATCGTGTATAAAAAAGGGAAGGAAAATACGGCAGCTGACGCGCTTTCGAGAATGCAAACTATTCAAGATCAAAATCTCTCAGAACATTTGGGAGAGAATGCACAAATCAATCAAGTAAATGACTCCCAAGAAGTCGATGAGATTGATTCATCATCATCATCAGGCGAAGATAACCAACCAATTTCTGAAAGATTGCGAAATCATGAACCGACAGATGAAAAAGAAATTCAAAACGATTACGCAATCTGGAAAAGGAACCGCCTGCCTAGTAAATTAAAAATTAAACTTGTTGCCACTGGAAAGAATTGGATTAAAATTAGCAAACAAAATATTCTCTCTTTGCTAAGAATCCAGTTACCAGACTATGACGAAGAAAAATGGGTCAAACTCCTCTACAACAAAATGAAAGATTTCACCAGAAACAAAACCTGGAGCATACTTAAATTTCACATGGAAGATCCCTTAATCAAAATTACGGAACGTGTACGCATCGGAGATATGTTGAATTTTCTACTACAGACAAAATTCACAGAACACACATTTTTCCTGTGTGAACGACCTGACCAAAAATTAAGTGAAGAAGAGAAACAAAATCTGTTGAGGGAGGCACACGGAAACGTGGCCACTGGCCACTTTGGCGCAAATAAAACAATCAAGAGACTACGCGAACAAACATCGTGGGAAAATATGGAGAAAGATGTAATCGACTTCGTTAAGAAATGTCAAACATGCCAACAAAATTAGAGAGCGAATGGCTTAAACCTACACCATATGCAAACGCGTCCGTTCTTCTGATTATGAAATGTTGTACCATAATCAGCATTACACTGTACACGCTAATAGGTTAAAGCCCTACTACCAGTAGCTTCATCGGGTTATTTTATATTTTAGAAACTGTTTTTAATAAAAGACAGATTATTATACGAACTCATTCTTTGAGAAAAAAAGGCAACGGATATTCTATCTTACTTAGGCGCTCCGTTAATGCTTATTTAAGACTTTGCACTTTATAAATGCGGAATTTGCAAATTAATTCAAAAATGTATTCCAAACCTTGGATATATATATATAATAAAGCTAGTAAGTTTAGAAGAAAGTAATCTATACAAATACAAAGCATTTCAGGAGAAATTCACTCTAACAGGGGAGGTGTGAAGCTAGAAAGAATAAGTAAAAATATTCTAGCTTTATAAACGCACTCTTCTAAAATAGAGTAGTTTCGTAGGCTAAGAATAGATAGATATCATTTCCTCCCTTCAAACTGATAAGGGCAGTTGAATGTATTCTTTCATCGTGGGACCGACCCGGTAGGGCCTCGGCCCCAAAAGCATCATTCCTTGTCTGACTGCTACGGCGTCAACTTGTGTTTCATTAAAATAAATTAACTGACCAGATCTACGAATCTGCGTCAGAACAAATTAAATTAAAGTGACTTTTTATTCAGACCGTCACACTAGTGCTTTGAAAGAAGCGAAACAAACGCTTTACAATCTTTCTAAACCACTATACGAAAAATGGGGGTCACGTGATCTTGTGTTTCACGCTGGCGCATGGGAAAAAGAAAGACGGGCGGAAGTGTTTGAATGCACACTATTACATGGGCTACAATTTGTGTATGCTTGTACGCCGCTCGCTGGCTACAGTGTGGTTTGTTTACGAATCCTATATTAATACCTATACGCATACATAAACCTATCTTATATCTATAAATCGTACGCATGACGCTGAGACTTATGATTCTTTCTGCCCTTATATACTAACCAGTGAAACGCATCGCTACTTGTGAGAAACTAATAGTGCTGGGTCAAAAATTTCAGGTGCCCCGGACTTTATCAAATATTTAGATTTATCATTTATATGCATATATATATATATATATATATATATATATATATATATATATATATATATATATTTATTTAGAAAGATAATCATCAAAAGAAAAATAAACTAATAGCGCGACGAACATTTGCATGAAAAATTTGGTTTCAGAAACTTAAGAACTGAATTGAAAGATTGCTTCAAAATTATTTCAAAATTTGAAACACGAAATTAAAAGTAGAGTTACAAGGACGTAAATTAATGGATTATTTTATTTCGGTACTTATGCATTTTATCCTTTTGTATTCTAAAGTAGAACAATCCATGCCTATATATATATTTTTTGGCTATGTCTAGTCGTCCCGAAAAATTGGGGGAGTTGGAAAAGGGTATGGACTAGTCGTCCCGAAAATTCGGGACGACTAGCCAAGCTTATGCAAAATATTGGATTAGTCATCCCGAATTTCGGGACGACGAGACACATCGATATTTTTTAATTCTGCCAATATTCAGGGGACATTTTGAAACGAAAAGGAACAATTTTTAGGGGATCGAGCCATTTTATAAGAACAGATAAGGATGTTTTCTATACCACTATAATAAGTATACAACAATTAATTAATTAAATAAATTTCTTAATGATACAAGCTTTTAGGAAAATTATAATTACTACTAAAGAAATCCAACTTTTAACGAAAAATGCCTTTGACATATTGGACTGCAAGCCTTTTGAGCCTGAAAGAAAAATGAGCTTCCTCATTTTTTGTATAAAATTTTTTATATTTTTTTCATATCAACTTAAAATTCCGAGCATATTGAACATATTAATATTTTCAATAAAGCACTTTTCCCGTGTTTAAGTTCCGAGGGAGATAATCCTATAACAACATTTTTCTTCAAATAACACTACCATTTACTGGATTTTATCTCCCCAATAATCTACATCTGAAGCTTTGTGAACTTATCACTTACGCCTTACGGGGTGACCGCTGGACCGAAAACCGGGAAATGACCAGGAATTTTTTGAGACCGGGAAAACCGAGAAATGACAGTGAATTTATTTGTTCACAGGAAATTTTACAAATTCTTAGAAGAACAATCTATGAAATCACTTGGGATATCACAAATATCATATCACATGATATAATTCAATTAAAAATGAGTTCGATTTCAACATTTTTTTTAATGTTGAGTTCAGTTGTTAACTGTTCCAATTACTACCCCATTCAGTTTACAACGCTTCATTCTAAAATATTTTACTTTAAAATTTTTCAATTTTTTGTCTTCATTTTTAAACGTAAATTTTTTATTGAAATAATTTAAAAATTCAGCTTCGAAGACTTTAGGAATAAAAAATTAGAAGCGTTTGAAATTTAAAATTGTTTATACAAACGTTTTTAGTTGATCAACTGTAAATATAAATTGATTAATGATTTCAAAAATTGAACTGTAGTTCGAGTGCTAAAAATTTTACAATAATTATTTTACAATACGATTCTAAATCGGTTGAAAATTAAACAATTTACAAATTTTAACGTAGAAAATTCAACTTTTTTAATACGAAAGCTTCAATAATTAAGCAAATTAAAATGTCTGATTGAAACTTTATAAATTACTTTCAATGTGAAAATAACTTAAAATTAATATATGTATTCAGTGGAAGAATGGGAAGTATTGTATTTTTAACATTTTCATCAAGCTTGAAATGAGGAAATTTTAGTTTTTAATTTTTGTTAAATTCGGAATACATTGTATGTATACCATTAAGCCATTTCCCTTTCAGGGTAGGCGTGACACTACCCGATTCGGGATACAATTTTTTTTAATTGGAAGAGGCCTTTTTCTTCTTTTTCAGATTTTTATTGTGTTTTAGGAAAGATTTATATATTTTTTTCTGAATATTTCTGATAATTTAACAAATATATTTTTATTGAGTAGGAGGGGAGGAAATTTCGATTTTCAATTTTTTCTGATTTGCGAGAGGGACATTTTGTTATTTTTGTGATTCTTATAGAACTGGAAGGGAGAATTTATGTTTTCAAGTTTTTCTAAATAGGAAGAGGCACTTATTTTGTTTTGAACGTTCACAGAAAAAACTGAAGTTAAATTTTGTTGCATGTAAAATTTTCAGCTGTTAAAGATTACATGCTATTTGGCGAAAGTTTATCTTACGATGGAATAAAAGCTGTCGTCTGCTACGTCCTTTGCAGCAATGGAAAAACGGCATAGTATGAGTGAAAAGCTATATAAATCAGGACACCAGATTTAAAACAACTTTTTACTAACCTAATTGTTATTTTGAAAATAATTAGACTTTTCGCGGACGAATCAAAACATATTTTTCCTGAATGTAAATAAAGAACTTGACTCAACAACAGCCATCGTCACCATCTTTAAAGATTATTCCATGGCTTATGAAGTTCATGAGATGGTAACCGATCTTGAATGATTTTATCGTGATACTTTCTGCCACAGTCGGTATTGTAGGTTAAGAACAAAACGAAAAATGGGAATCGAATTAATTTTGAAGTGGATTTGTGGGCATCAATGAGGTATTTAATGTTGTCACGCCAGCTGGCAAGTTGTCTACACGCCGAAGGAGAAACAATAATATCAAATAATTCCAGATAATACCAATTACAGGGAGGAAAACTTAATTTTTTTTACAGCTTGGACAAAAATGATTTTTCGGTCTGACTGAAAAATTCCGAAAATAAAATTCTCGACACTGTAAAATTCCCGAGTTGGAAAATTCATGATTAATAAAATTCCCGAACAGCTAATAATATTACTGAATTTGAAAATTGCCGCCATTTAATAATATTACCGAATTTCAAAATTCCCGACAGAAAGTGGCCGAATTGTAAAATATCTGAATTAGAAAATTCCCGAATTTAAACAATTTTTGTCAAATGAATATTATTTATTTATTTATTAAGAATACAATAAACAAATATTTCTATTAAAGAAAATATTTAATGTTTAAAGTTTTGAAAATTATTGTTTGAATTTAAAATAACAATATTTGAAAAAAAAATTTGGAGGACTGAAAAATCCCGGAAAATAAAATTCCCGACTCTGTCAAATTCCCGAATTGGGAAATTCCCGAATAAAATTTTCGAATATATAATAAAATTCCCGATTAATAAGAATTCCCGAATAATGAAATTCCCGAATTGGAAAATTCCC
This sequence comes from Andricus curvator, assembly GCA_932195095.1. Classification (NCBI taxonomy): domain Eukaryota; kingdom Metazoa; phylum Arthropoda; class Insecta; order Hymenoptera; family Cynipidae; genus Andricus; species Andricus curvator. The sequence continues at coordinate 151,383 of CAKNYM010048761.1, forward strand.
GAACAGTTTATGATATTACCGAAATGGATAATTCCCAACAGTTTATAATATTATACCGAATTTAAAAATTCCCGACAGAAAATTGCCAAATTATAAAATATCCGAACTAGAAAATTCCCGAATTTAAACAAATGTAATAATTAAATACTTTTATCAAGAAAAAAATTATTCTTAATGCTTAAAATTTCTAAAATTATTGTTTAACATTGAAATAACAATAATTGAAAAAAACTATATTTCTGGATGAAAATTGTCTTCAAGTATTGTTATTTTAAATTCAAACAATAATTTTAGAAACTTTGAAGAAGAAAAATATTTTTTTTATACAAATATTTGATTATTGTATTTATAAGAAATAAATAATATTGATTGAAAAACAATTTTTTTTATTGTTTCGGGAGTTTTATAATTCGAGAATTTTCCATTTCAGATATTTTATAATCCGGGAATTTTCTATCGGGAATTTTAAAATTCGGTAATATTATAAACTGCCGGGAATTTTCCATTTCGGTAATATCATAAACTGTTTGGGGATTTTTTATTTGGTAATTTTATTATTTGGGAATTATATTATTAAGGAATTTTATTTTAGGATTTTTCATTCGTCCAAAAATTTTCATCCAAAAATATATTTTTTTAATAATTGTTATTTTGAATTCAAACAATAATTTTAGAAACTTTAAACAGAAAAAAATATTTTTTTAATAAAAATATTTGATGATTGGATTTTTAATCAATACATAATATTTATTGAAAAACTTTTTTTTATTGTTTCGGGAGTTTTATAATTCAAGAATTTTCCAGTTCGGATATTTTATAATTCGGCAATTTTCTATCGGGATTTTTAAAATTCGGCAATATTATAAACTGTCGGGAATTTTCCATTTCAGTAATATCATAAACTGTTTGGGAATTTTTTATTCGGGAATTTGATTATTTGGGAATTTTCCAATTCGGAAATTTTATTCCATATTCGAAAATTTTATTATTCGGTAATTTGACAGAGTCATGAATTTTATTTTTTAGGATTTTTCAGTCCAAAAATTTTCATCCAAAAATATATTTTTTCAATAATTGTTATTTTGAATTCAAACAATAATTTTATAAACTTTGATCAGAAAAAAAGATTTTTTTTATACGAATATTTGATGATTGTATTTTTAATAAATAAATAATATTGATCGAAAAACAATTTTTTCCATTGTTTCGGGAGTTTCATAATTCAGGAATTTTCCATTTCGGATATCTTATGATTGGGCAATTTTCTATCGGGAATTTTCAAATTCGGTAATATTATAAATTGCCGGGAAATTCCTATTTTGGTAATATCATAAGCTGTTCGGAAAATTTGTATTCGGGAATTTTCCAGTTCGGGAAGTTCATTACATATTTGAAAATTTTATTATTCGGGAAATTCCCAATTCGGGAATTTGAAAGAGTCATGAATTTTATGTTCTAGAATTTTTCAGTCGTCAAAAAATTTTCATCCAAAAAAATATTTTTTCAATAATTGTTATTTAAGATTCAAGCAGTAATTTTAGAAACTTTAAACATTACAATTTTTGTTGATAAAAATATTTGAGCATTGTATTTTCATTAAATAAATAATATTCATGAATAAATTTTTTCATTTGTCTAAATTCGGGAATTTCATAATTAGGGAATTTTATAGTTAGGATATTCTAGAATTCGGCAATTTTATGTCGGGAATTTTATTATTCGGGAATTTTCCAATTCGGTAATATCATAAACTGTCGGGAATTTCATCATTCGGGAGTTTTTCATTTCGGTAATATTATAAAATGTCCGGGAACTTAATTATTATGGAATTTTCCTATTCGGGAATTTCATTATTCGGGGATTTTCTAATTCAGGAAATTTACAGTCTCGAGAAAGCTATTTAATTAAATAATAAAATCATTACACATTTTTTATGGACTTTATAATTGAATTGAATAGTTTTTAGAAAATAAAGAATAATGTCAAAATACACTTATGGTGAAAAACCATTTTTTTCTGAGTTTTGAAAAAAAATGAAGTTTTGTCTCAATGCAATTGGTATTATTGTTTATCCCTCAGCTTGCAGACATCTTTGATTTCGCACCCTCCCGCCAACCTGAAATACCTGACAGAATATATACTTAAATTTCCATCAATTTTATAAAATGTTATCTACAGTACAAAATTAAGATTTTCTATTTAAATTCAATATGTTTGATAAATATTTATTTAATAACTTTTCAAAATAAAATTTTACGACTCAGGGTGCCCTTATACATGCCAAAACTTCTCAGTTCAAGAAATAATTTTTCTGAATTTTCGAAAAAATGAAGAAGAAAAGCTTTTTTCTGATTTTTCTGTTTGAAAATTAACTTGTTAAATAATAAAATTTTGAAGCATGAAATAAGATCGATAGGAGTTGTAGTTGTTCATAAATTCATAAATCATCTATTATTAGCTTCAAAATTTTACTCCGTAAAAAGGATTTTATATTAAACTGCAATACCGACGGATCTCGAAGCTTTCAAAATGGAAATTCCTATCTCATAACTTGTGAATTATGATTAAGATCATAGTGAATATGACGACTTTTTCTAATGTTGTCGAGTGCTTTATTGATAGTCATGAAAAATATATAAGCATTCGTCCGCGATAAGTGTAATTATTTTTAAAATGAAATGGTAATAAGTGCAATGTTTTGAAAAATCTGGTGTCCTGATTTCCAGACCAATTTCAGCCAACTTCACTCTTCTGTTCTTTGCACTGCTGTGAACTACATAGCAGAAGACGCCTTTTCACTGAAAAACAACTGACAAATTATTCCGAGACAGTTTAAAAACACGGAATTATCTCAGTTTCATGTAAAGTTTATTCGACAAGGTTAATTTTTGTTGCAGCGAAACTTTCGTCGGAAATCGATGTAAAGTTTATCTTCTGTTTTTTCTGTGTTCTTATTGAGTTGGAAGAGGAGCGTGGATTTATATTTCTTAACCAGAAATCTTTTAACTGTTCAATTTATAAAAGTGTAAAAAATTAGGTTGTGCAGTTTAATTGCACAACGGCCATACCACGCTGGAAACACCAGTTCTCGTAAGATCATTAAAGTTAAGCATTGTTGGGCGCGGTTAGTACTTGGATGGGTGACCGTTCAGGAATACTGCGTGCTGTTGGCCCGTCGTGGGTGTGGTGGGCCCACATTGGTAGTAAATATCCACCTAGAAACACTACCCGAATCGGGTAGTGAGGCAATGAACTTTCGAGTTCGAACTGCTAATCAATGTATGTATGTATTAGTCTGGAAGTCGTCGAAGTATGGTTTAGTTTTCCAGATTCGTTGGTTTCTCGCAGACGTAAAAGAAAATAACACAAGATACCATCTCTCATAGTCTCTTCACATGCTTAGAACATATTCTTTTACCTTTTTGCTTCGTCAACGTCATTTGAAATTTCCTGAAAAGTTGGATGGTTCGTGAATTCTTTCAAAACATTTTCCTGTAAGGATAATAAATTCGGTTGAATATTATGGATTAAAATAGGACTCAACAGAAATTATTTCTTAGCTACAATAAATGATTTTTTACCGTGTTAGTCTGGGTGGAAATAGTCTGAACTGGATATTGAGGAGATTCGTCCAAATTGACTTCCCACACGAATTACAAATTAATTTCAATAATATGTATCAAAATAGGACTTACAACATAAATCGTGTACTAGAATTAATAATTTTTACCGCGTTATTATTGGTAGGAATAGTCTGAACGTTTGAAATATCCTCAGAAACTGGACTGCTCGGAAAATTGTCCAAAATATTTGTCTACTAATTTATACATTAAATATTGAAATTTATCTTTTTTTTGTTTGCTTTATAGTCCCACTCCTTCTTTGAATACAAAAAAGAGCCCCAAAATGTATAATTTTCACAATGCTTGCAATACGCATCGATTATTCTTTCAATAAAATATTCAAAAACCATTTACTCCGATACCGATTCACGCTAGACAGCAAACAGCAACTTTGATTAGAGGGTAAGAAGGCATTAAAAATTTGAATACCTAAACTGCAAAAATCTGTATATTCCAATTTCTTTCTAATCCGTTCGGAGCTGTCGAACGTTACCTGAGATAAATCGAAAACACCATTTTCGTTCAACGAATTAAAAGGCGCTTCAAAAGCATAAAATTTGCACAATCTATCAGGATTGAAAAATTAGTTTTGATCACAGCTACATGTGTAGCAATCAATCTTGGCAAAGTAATATGACTAATCCTGTGTTTTTAAATGCCTTTAACCTAATTGATATTTGAAAATTAGTAAATAAGAACAACGAAATGTGCAAATTTAAAAGAGATTGAGAATGTTCTATTCCATGGCCGACTTGGGGTATCCAAAAGTATTCAGAAAAATATGGTCACCACTGTGTACAGAAAGGGATTCAATAAATAATTGTCACGTCACCTATGAACAGGGAATTTTCGAATATTTTTAAATGCAAGTCTTCTTAGCGAGAACTCTCCCTAGCTAATCCTTTTTCTTAAAATGAAAGTTTTGTTTCTATAAATTGCAAAGCCATTGGTGTGAAATTTCAGACAATTGTAATAAATGAATTTTCAAAGCTACCTTAATAGTGCAGCAGTTGAGATTGCTCAGGCAGAAAAAAACAGTTTTGACAAAACATCAATTTTGCATATCTTCAGAATGTAAATTTTCCAAACTCGTTGTCAAGGAGATATTTTTGATTCCATGATGCATTCACATCGAATGTGTTTTCTTGATTAAAACAAAAAAATTCTGTAAGAAAGTCCCATTTTTTACTGTGATAAAATTAATTGAATAATTAATGCATTAAATAACGTCCTATTTATAATTTCTTTTTCCAGAATTAACTCAGTCACATGAACAAGACACATTTGATATTCCTCCTATTCAACTATATAATGTTCACCATTACCAAGGCTTATTAAATCCAGGAAGAATTTACAATTGTCCACAAGGTTTTTACGACGCAGGGGTAGATGATCATCATAAGTATATCATTGGAATAATGATATTTGGACGTTTATATCCATTTGTGGCTCCTAGAGTGGATGCAAATAATAAAATTGGAAGAGTTAAAATACGCATAGATGACAACCATGCCAACGTTATTGTACCAATATTGGAGGATGATCCTCTGAATAATCGGTATCGGTTAGATTACCAGCAAATCGACATTATTCCTGTGCATGTACACTGACAATTTAACTTGAGAGTATACTTGGACAGTACGGACTTTAGAGTGTCCCGTTAAAAAAAAAAACACTTTTGCCTAATGTAAACGTATGCACGCTTTTTGTACTCACTTTGTTTAGTGAAAATATACTAATCCTGTAATCCTTGCTATAGTCTGGCCCAACTTTGGCCCAGGATTGTTCTAGTTTTTGTCCAGTTTTGATCAATTATGTTTTATTTTTTAAAGAATCAGAACATGGAATTTCAGTACACGTTACATAACCATATTTTTCCTTATTTGTCATAATTTCATTTCTTGAACTGTTCACTAACTCAGCATTGTCATCAAGGAATATTATATTATAGAAGGTACTAAGGCACTTAATTTTTATAATCTGTATCGGTATTTGTACATGTTTTATTGTTTAAGCGATCGTGCAAAATTAAATTTAAAAGAAATGTATTTAGATCGACCCAAATTTGAGTGGTTGCTACTGTATTTTGATGATACATGATAAAGAAAAATAAAAAGCACTGCGAAAAAATTTGGGAAAAATCTTTTTTCGCTTTTTCACATCCGCGTTTCATATATTTCATATGGTCTCATTTTGAGTCTTTAATTTTCTGAACAGCTTTAGGCTCACGCTGAACTTAAAACGTACAGAAAATAGATTTTATTGTTTACTCGTTATTTTTGCAAATAACTATTTTAAATTATCTAAATAGCATACACAATTCAAAGCCTCGAACACAAATGAATTACGTTAGTTCTTGTTTAAGTATCATTTGACAACCCTGCTAAAGCAAAAATTATGAAATGCAGAGGCAGCGCTTTTTTCAAGAAACACGCTCATAAAGTTCTAAAACCTAAATGACCTTAAATCAAATGGCAAACCTAAGGATCGTTATGAAATTATTCTCTGATAACGAATTACTGCAGCCCGATAAAAAACCTTGCCTGTTACCCTTCTAGAAATAATCGATTGGACACGATTTATAACGATTAGGAGTGATCAAAAAGTAGAATCGGTTTAAATTGTTGCTAATTGTGTCAATTGTTCCCAATCGGATTGAACTGAGTTTTCGTTTGTAACACACATGGCGCGCACGTGTTTATAGGTTAGAAAATAAATTTTTTGCAATTTAACAAAAAATTCAAGTACAAAAAATAGAACGTTTGTCCAGGCGGTATACCGAATGAAGAGTCGAAAGTATACTCTCTAAACCTGAATCAGCGAAATTTTCGCTGTTTCAATCAGTGAACAATATTTTCCCTGGCAAATCAGCGAAGTTCCCTGACAAACCAGCGAGAAAAGTTTGTAATGTATTTTTTTGACGCATGCGCATTATCCACAGGCAGAAAGACATAGTATTACATTATTAATAAATTGTTTTAAAGATTTGGTTACTTCTTTATTCAGTGCAGTCAAACGTTTAAAAATATTGGACATTGCCCATTTCGGTTCATGCGAGGTTTAAACAATCGTCGAAATCCACCGCCAGGGCGTCAGCATCTCTCAGATCAGCTGTGCTGTGCTTGGCTGGGCATAGATTTGAAGGTGTTTGTTATTTTAGGGTCCGTTAAAAACAAATTCGGTATTTATTTATATTAATTAAAGAAATAAATTAAGCAAAGTGAGAAGCTTCTGGAATTCGGAAATAGGTAAGTGAATTTTAATATTTCACGCTTCTGTTCACGCTTGATAGGTATTATATGGTGAAATGTGAAAGTCTTGAAACGACATTGTCCCGAATAAGACAAAGTCCCGAAAAATGGACAAATTGAGTATTTCAATCATTGTTCGGAACAGAAATGTTGTCCTATTCGGGACAATGACGTTTCGAGACTTTGACAAGTCACTGTATTACATACTTCTTCATTTACCAGGGATATACATAACCTCCAAATGGGAATTTCTGTATTTTAACCAAATCAAATTATAATACCCTAAAAAAATAACTTTTTCCCCACAGAATTATTAAAAAAGATTATGGAGCATGCCATACATGAAGGGTTGTCCGTGGAAAATTTGGCAACCGAATTACAAAGACTTGGCATTCCTGAAGAGACGGTCATAATTTTGCGAGGTAATAATGTACTGTATTTCATGTAATTTTAATAACTGAATTCCATTGTTAAAGCCTCAAAACGTGAAACTAATTTAATATGTTTGATCAATTTCACAAAAACTGTTCATGTGCAAATACATAAAGTATCTCTTGAAGTTAAAATTTTTATTTTTTTATTAGACTTCGTCGGGAAAGACAACACTTTCCAAATTAAAGGTATACAATAGTTTCGAAAATTTTATTTTGAAATTCGGTATTTTAAAAAAATATGGTTCTGATTTACAAGTTTTAAATTAAGGGCAAATGCTGTATTAACCACAACAAATTTTTTTCTACTTTCTTTCGCCATTCTCATGTCCAAACGAAATAAGATATCAAGTTAATATTTTGGGAGATTAAATAAAAGATACTAAGGAAAGTTTTTCTACGTCAGAATGTGTATAATGTTAATAAAAAAATATCTAAAAATGTTTTCGAAATTATTTTTGTAATTATAAACATTTAGATGTAGAAAAACGTTCCTTAGTCTCTTTTACATAATCTCCCAAAGTTTTGACTGGAAATGCGAAAAGTAATTAAAATATTTTAGTCTATTATGAAAGAAACATCTCGCTTAGAAGAAATCTTTCTACTGGGCAGTTTTTTATTTATCAAGATATAATTTACCTTTTACTCATTACAGAATGAAGAGGTTTCGTGGCATTTTTTGTAGACTTTACTCATTATTTTGTAGATTTCAATGAACAGACTTTAATATTGTAAATAATTCTATAAGTTTTTTATTTCGTCTCCGCTAATATAGAATTTTAAAGTATACACTTTTTTGTGATGTTCAACTTACAAATTATAACAAGTATTAGTTGAAAATTTCGATGAAAATTCATTTTCAGAATTGGGATGAGACATGGCCATATAACGGATTTTTCAAGGGTTTCACCACTCGGTTTTCGAGTGTACACCAGATTACAAAACATTACTAAAGGTTTCAAAATATTTCAAAGTTTTAAAAATATTTAAAAGGATTTTGAACATTTTACAAAGATTTTACGGATTTCAAAGATTTAAAAAAGGCGTGTACACCAGATTTTCAATATTTCAGAAAGCTTTTAAAACTTTCAAAAGATGTAAAGGATTTCAAAGATTTGAAAAAGGGTACAGTACACCAGATATCAAAGATTTCAAAACATTTTGAAGATTTTACACGATTTCAAATATTTTAATGATTTTAAACGAATACGAAAGATTTCACAAATATTTCAAAGATTTTAAACTATTTCAAAAGGTTTCAATAAATTTCAAAAGATTTTAATGATTTCAATCGAACACAAAAGATTTCACAAACAAAGATTAAAGAAAGCTTTCACAAAGATTTCAAAGATTTTATAAAAATTTCACAAAGATTTCAAGGATTTCAAATATTTTACAAAAATTTAAAAAGATTCCAAAAGATTTCAAACAAATTTCAAGATATAACAAAGATTTTGAGTAGATACTTCAAGAGATTTCAATGAATTCATAAAGATTTCAAAATATTTGAAAGATTTCAAGGATTTCAAAGACGTCTTATGTTCACAAAAAATTAAAAAAAAATTTTATTTATGGTTCTGCTTTCTTTAAAAATTGCTGGGCAGTAAAAAATGAAATGGCTTATTTTTTACAGTCATAGCAAACGATTATTTCATTATTTGATGTACAAAAAGGCGACCTGGAAAAACTTGACTTCTTGACCTGGAAAATCTGGAAAAGACCTTGAATTTCATTCCTAAGAATCGCTAGACACCCTGAAATAATACCGAATCGTTTTTAGAAGACTTGTAGAGTTCCTTAAACTTCTTGTAAATAGTTCATTGGATGGGGGTTAATAGATGTATGAAGAAAATAAATCTTTGTCATTCCTATATAAATCTATAAGTTATGTTCTATATTTCTGTTTTTGTTTTCAGGAGGGCACCAAATTACCACAGTTCGTGAAAGATGGTAGTGCTGGGGTTAGTACAAACATAAAGCCCTATATTGTCTGCGTAAAGGGACAAAATAATCGTAACTCATTCTTCATTCAAGGAGATGGCTGGTTTGTAAAACCTCACAACTGCAATCCGGTGACTGCTTTCGATCTGCTTTTTAAAACGTATTTTGTCCTACATCTGTGTTACCCTGGAGGACTTAACAATTTCTACAACTTCATAGAAACTTATGTGTACGACTTGGTTACAAAGTCTCGTGGAGTTGTCACGTCATTACACGTAAATTTGTCAAATTTAAAGCTGGGCAAAGCCTGTAATGCTTCCGCACTTGACGATGATAACTATATGGACTAAGAGTCCTTGATGCTAACCTCTGGTGTAAAATCAAAATTTGTAAACTTTTGTGTCCTTCATTGAGTCCGCAATAAATGTTCATTCTTCAAACTACAAACAATTGAAATCTATTTTTAACCCCAGAATATTTCAAATTTTGCCAGGGAAATATTTACTGTTAATCAGCGAAACATTCACTGCTAATCAGCGAAAGATTTAGCGGGTATATTATTGTAAAACGTTTATTTACTTCTTTCTAAATTCATATTGTTGACATTTTTTTCTTTGAAAGAGTAAAACACCGCTTGTAAATAATTATCGCAATATCAAAAAGCTGTAGTGACAACTTAACATCTAGTTCAGAATAATGGAGACCCAATTGAAAACGATTGGAATCATTATATAGAACGTAGGATGGCGATAATATTTTAAAACACGGACCAAATTAATTGTAGGTGACTCATTCAATTCTTTTAATTTTTAGTAGAAGAACGTATCAAATCATTTTAAATGTCTTGCAGTATAACAATTTTGAATTTATAAATAAGTTTGATTTGAAATTATCGAAAATTTTTAGTTTTAAATACACTGAAAAAAAAGTATTTGATCCAAAGAATATTTCTTTGATTCAAAGAAATGGTAGAGCAGAATATGGCCGAAGAAATATTTCGAAATATTTTGTTTATATCTAAGGAACGCAATGATAAAGGCAAATAAATATTTACTTAAAACTGTGCAATATTTGCTGAACTAGAAAAATATGTCATCAACTGTAAGAAATAGCTCTCTGATATGAACAATGTTTGCTTTAATGTAAAGAAGTATAGCCTAAATTCTAAAAGACAATTATTACATGCAAGTAAATATTACTTGGCGTAATTAACAGTATTTTTTGATTGAAAGATGTGATTCGTTGTTTGAAATAAGCGAACTATAAAGTGACGGAAATATTTCATAAAAATAAAGAAATATTCCTTGAGAAGAATAAATATGTTTTTATTGCTAAGACGCAATATATTGTTTAGATAAAATAAGTAATAAAGTTAAATAAATATGGATTGATTCAAAATACGATAGTATTGTCTGTGGGAAATTAGTGATTTGTACCAAAGATGTGGTGATTAATATAAAGAAGAATGTTTTCAAAATAAAGAAATATTTCTTAAATGCAAAGAAATATTTATTGAAACAACCAATTTTCGCTTAGACTTAAACATAAGATATGTTGGTATAGTACCAGGGAATGTAAATACGAATAAATATTTATGTGGTTCTAACGTTCAATATATTCATTCAAAATACGTACAGCACTGACTTTAGGAATTATAAACTGGATTTACGAACGGAGTTATTAGTTCAAAGAAATTAGGTATTACGTAAAAAAAACGAGATCGATGTAAAGAAAGCAATTTAAAACTAAAAAGATATTTCTTTGATACAAAGACATATAAAGTAGACCTAATTTTTTTTTCATGTCAATGAGTGAACGCTTGTTAGAAATAAGCTAAGCTTAAATTTTAATATATAATTTCTTAAATTGAAGAGTGAACTACTTATATAAATAGTGTAATTATTGATTTGAATACTTATCTTCTTTGATGTAATCAAATATTTAATTGCACTAGAGATCTGTTGGCTCGCAAAAAATAAATAATATCTTCATTGAATTGAATATTCAGCTCATTTCAACTATTATCTTTTTGTGAACATGCACGAAGGTGTTATTTTCAACTTTATCCTGTTGTTTTGTAGCTGTTGTGTTAAAAAAAGAACTTTATTATAAAAATTAACTCTAATTAGAACCATTATTGAAGAATAATAATACTTTGATGTATAAAAATTATTCATTATTACGGGTTCAAATTGTAGTTTATTGAAATAAAGTTCTTTTTAAACAAAACAGTTAAATATACGACACGATACATTTTGACATAACACCTTCCTGCATGTTTACAAACAAAAAATAGTCCAAATGTACTGAAAATTTATATCCAGCAAGGAATTATTTGTTCATATTTAAAAAAATATATTTAAATACAATAATAACAGAATCTACACTATTTGTCCAATATGAAAGAATAAAAATAATTTGTTTAAACTAGGATGTATATATACAATATTTCTAAATATATTACAATTAAAGACAGGTCGGTTAAGAAATATATACGGAAATTATATTCAAATGTAGTGTTTTTATTTAATAAAAAACGATTTAAAAATAAAATTACATGCGATACGAAGAATGCATCCAAGGCACCTCTTACAAGTGTATCGTTATGCAAATAATCTCTCTATAAGGTTTTAGGAGAACAAGTTTAACTTAAAGACACTTTTAGTGTCTTCAAATAGTTTTCCTCATACTAAAATTACATTTCACACCAGTCATGGAATATCGACTAATATCTAATTTCAAATCAGTCAATAGTTTTTTGCAATTTTAATATAACATTAATAGTTTTAAAAGAAAACACTATATATCTTGATATCAATTTTAAAACTGAATTATAAATAACACGCAGAACATTATTGTAACTTAGAGACTTATACTTTGGTATAGGATCAACTCGAGAAGAAGATTTTTATGTCAAAAACATATTAGGATTAATAATTGTTATGGGCATCTCATACAGCTGAGAAAACATACGCTAGTATGAATTCTAATGTTAATAGTACGTTTACAAAGTTAAACGACTTACAATTATATCGCTTATCCTCTTTCAGGTAATTTATCATATAAATGGAAAGCAAAAAAATGTCGAAGATATTATAACTCTATTATTTATAGCAAGGAATGTAAGTTTTACCATTCGATGTGCGGTATGTAGAACACGGAATAACGTCTTCATAGGCATGATAGTGATTCGAAAAACATATCGTACTTAATACTTCATACACGAAGTGAACTTCTTTCACCTGAGTCACAATTATGTATCTAATTTTCCCAAATGAAGTTAAGCTGTTTTCTGAACCCACTGGTATGATCACATTCTTTTCATAGAAAGTTCCATAAACTCTAACTCAAGGAACGCAAAACTTTTTATCGATAGTTTCTGGGATAATATTTTTATAGGATTTATCCTTCACAACTCGTAAATCAGTCTTTATTGGACCTCCAAAGGATAATTGTGCTGCAAAACCTCTATTGCACATGAACCTGTAACATAGTCGGAGTTGGTGTTTTAAAAGTAGAGAATACGCGGGATTCGTCCTAGAAGTTATTCCTTTACTATAATCTTTGGATTCTTTATGTTTTGCTTCGAATCGATCACAGGAGAATTGCATCGGTGGACCAAATTTCAGCATTAAAGATGGGTAATGCAATAAGTGGTGGTGTTTCGGCTTCAGATTTTCTGGAAAGATTTGTAAATATAGAGTGTGATGTTTTGTCATTAATCTACGAAGGTATTGAACCGTTTCCTCAGGATGAAATTCACGTGCCATAATTATGAAAATTATTTCTCTCAATGACGTATAAATTTCCCATACTTCAGTGCCCACAGGAATAAGATCACCTATTATTAGACCCAGATTTCGAATTAACATGGACATTTCTGACGAAGACATTGTTAGATATTCTGTGTTTATATCATTCTCAGTTATTTCAGGTGGGATGTTACTGCTTTTCCCAAAATCGAAATATGCGAGTCTGGAATTAAAAATGGCTAATGAGAAAAAGCCGGCCTTTATTAAGAACTTCAAAATTTTCGGAACTTCGTATCTACATACGCCTATTGGAACGTCGTGTTGAAAGTCTAGGATACTATTTTTGATGACATGAACATTTGGAATGCGATTAAAACTACACGATTCGGTAACACCACAACTAAGAGCAGTAGAATTTATATCGTAAGTTTCTAGAGTACGTAAAAGACTCAGATCTTCCACCACCATTTTATTGCAATCTTTTTTAATTGCAAGACATATTCGACAAGAATATGTAGCATTAAAACTCTTCACGAATCCTAGTGTCGTATGGGCTCCTAAGTTGTCGGCGAGTAAACCGATCAATGCAAAATAAATCCTTTTCTTTTCCCCGTTTATGTTTAATTGTATCCCATTTTCCTCGAGATCAACGAGCTGATCAATTACGTGACTAAAAATAGGAAAGTTTCCTAAAGATTTGTGATCTTTTGTATGATGGAGTTGAAAAATTAGAATGTTTTCTAACATGCTTTTATATTCATCTGGCACGCATACAACAGCCGCGTAAGTACCTCCGATTTCATGTTCGCCTTTGTGTGACCCTATCGCATTATTAATTTCGTGATCATCAAAGTATACTTTCAAAGGCATGACATCTTTCCCTTCAAATCTTTTTTCAGTTTCCTTCCATAAGTCACTTTGAACTACAGAAACGTATTTTTCACTTTTTTTACACTTATCCATGTGGGCTTTGATGCTGGAAAATACGTTTGGTAATTCTAAAAATTTTTTTAAAACCACTTTCAAAGATACAATAGCTAACTTGACTTCGTTGATACCGGATTTTTTTTGCCCTCTATTCGTCTCGCTTTGATTGTTGCATCTGCAACAACATCTTCTGCGGGTTTAATCAAATTTCCCAATGCTTCAAAATGTGTAAAAGCAAGATATTCAGTTTTAATAGGTTCAAATGATTTTTCTACTACTTCTAAAATATTCTGGACTTCGCGTGATTCTGATGAATTGTAATTAAAGCAAATTTTTTTAAGCGGTTCAAAAAGAATTGAATTATAATAAGATTTAAAATCTTCTAAAATTTCGGGCACATGACTTCTGGGCAACGATTTTCGAGAGTATAATTTACTTACAATCATATCAGTTTTCATTCGAACTTTTTGTTCATGTTCATGAAAGTTGAATATTTGACTCGAACTAGTAAAATTTAAATATTTTAAACGACCGCAAGAACTTCGTTGTTGCAATTGGAGTTACTGTTATTTTTTCCGACTTCCTGAGGCTGTGGCTCCAACAAAGTGGCTAGATTTTTGTTATCGTTGGTCATATGTTTTTTCAGTGAAAAAACATTGCCGAATTTCCTTAAACAACTTTCAAATGGGCAATCAACTTCATTATTCAAAAGACCTTTATGTAAAGTTCTAACATGTACCATAAACACTGTTGCATTTACGAATCTTTCTTTGCAGAATATACAAGGATACATCTTTACAGAAATTGAAAGAAACATATATTTAACGGAAATATAAAGATAGATCGATTATAGTTCTAATCCGTGCTCAACACATCGAATGATTTTTTACTTTAGAATATTTGCAGAATAATTACAACTTTTCTTGAGCTTCTGATTCACGAATCTTTTTAATGTATACGATATACCGATTAATTATATTTGCGACATGAGAGACATCGGTGTCCCACTCAGTGTCACACTCGTACAAACCTTTTTGCAGTATCATCCAGATGTGATTACTTTCTGGAGGATATCAGGCGTGGAGGACGTGGAATGCCTTAAAACACACGTCTAAAGCTACTAATGTTGAATCTACGCTGTAGAGGGCCGTGTCGATGACAACGTAGGACTCGGTTATTGCTGTAAAGCTTAATCCGACAACCATAATGTACGCTTGTAAAGGCAAATTGTTTTCGTACATTAATTGTCGCCTTTTTTCTTGCAGGCCTGTTATGTCAGCCGCCGTCTGAAATATATATAAGATAAGAATATTAAGAATTTTCATCTAAACTTAAAAATTGAAGAAAAAAGGAATATTAAAAACAAAATTAGTGTTTCTATTTAATCACCTTTACGTGCAATATGATGCTGTTCTTGCAATCGCCAGTTGATATCTTCCAAGTTTTCTTTTTAATTTTTAAAGTTGTTCTCGGAGGAATATAATGGGCCAGCAACATAAGTTGTAGGCATGCCTTGCTGTCTGTATTAGGAAAGTAAAAGAAAATTAAACTTGTTAAGCTTGTTTTAATATCTATTCTACATTGTGAAATTTGCAGAAAGTTACATACCATTATTTAATTCTTCATTTAGCAAAGCCAAAAGATCGTTTCCTGTTCCATCCTTGTTCCTGAGTGTTTTGACTTCTTTGATGAAATCAAAGAAGTTCTCCCAATTATTAATAGCCTGGTCGAGAGCTTCAAGTCCTATTTTCGCATAATCTATCAAGATTAATTTGTATCCGTGAGGGTGTTTTAAAATCCTCCAGTCATCAAAAACTCTTGCTACACAGGAGTCTGTGTAATTTAGGATATCTCTGCGTCTTTTTGCAGCGGTTATTTCCCAATGCAGTTCGACCAGGTTCCAAGGAGCTTGATTTTTTAGTAAAAATTGTATGCTCTCTTCTATTGTTTCTGAATTTTCTGAAATAAATGACTGTCATCAAAATTTGCTAATGTGCTCTTTAATTTTGTTTATTTTTTCAAGCAAAATAACATTTAGAAAGAAATCCTGAGCACACTAAATTTCTTATTTACTTAATTGCATTAAAAACTCTTCTTTCTTTCTGAATTTTTATTTTAAGTAATCGTAACAGAATAATAAATAGAAGCAAACAACAAAATACAAATTTTAAGTCTTCCATTTTAAATAGATTTAATTCTAATAGCTTTAATACTTTTAATTTTCCAGAAACTAGTATTAGAAATTGTATTAGAAATTATTATAAAGTATTAGATATTGCACTTAGAAATTGAAATAAATTGTTATATTTGTAACATTTTAAATTGAACAAATGACAATTAAAATATTAGAAAACTAACTTTTTTAAATTCAAGATTTTAGAACGGAATAATATTTTAAAGGGGGCTCGGAAATAAAACCATTAAAAATTTTCGCATTAAAAATCGCAAAATGATAAACTTAAAATTATTCTAAATCTCAGGAAACCTTCAAATCGATCATCTGATAAAATCCTTGTGTTAGCAAGTGAAACTTCCACCAGGGATCTTAGTTTTATAATGCAATTCTTCCATCTGTTTACCAAACTTCCACGAGGAGGAATTGATTTGCCCATAGGTGAATCGCATTTTTTAACAGCAGGAATGTAATAGGTTGTTACAACCTCAGTTGGAAAAAGTTCAACAATTTCTTCTGCCAATGTTTGCAGTAATAAACAATAAAGTAGTTCAATTATGACCAAAAAGATGAATTTTCAACTAAAAATATGAATTTTCAAAACAAAACAAGTTATTTCTTGACTAACTGGTTCAACCAAAATTTTGTAACAAAATAGTTAAATCCTCAAGAAGAAGAATTTTCAACAAATAGATGAATTTTCAACCAAAAAGGATGACCTTTAAACAAAATTGTTGAATTTTCAACCAAATAGTCGCATTTTTATCGAAGAAAGATGAAATTTCTACTAAAACAGATGAATTTTTTAAGCAAAAAGACAAATTTTCAACAAAAAAAGTTGAATTCTCATCCAAAAAAGATTTCAGTTGACTTTTCAACACCAGAATTTGAGTTTTGAATAAAAAGTAAATTTTCTACGAAGATACTTGAATGTTCAAAAAAAAAAGTATGACTTTTTATCAAATTGTTGAATTGTCAACCAAACAGTTGTATTTTCATCCAAGAAAGATACAATTTCTACTAAAACAGATAAATTTTCAAATTAAAAAGGCAAATTTTCAAACAAAATAGCAGAATTTGCATCCAAAGAGGATGACTTTTTAACAAAATTGCTTAATTTTTAACCAAACTCCAGGTTTGCCAGGACAAAAAAGACATTTTTCCAGGTGACTTTATTCTTACAGTGAAAAATACCATACTTTTAACGAAACATAGTAGAAGTTGTGGACGAAAGTAATGAGATTTTTTTTTATTAGAATTAGTTGAAATTTGACTGAGTTATCAAATTTTAAACTAATTTAAGTGTAATTTTAACCTAATTTTTCAACAAAATACATAAATATTCAGTTGAATAGTTGAATTTTCGACTTAAAACGATATATTTTCATGTTTAAAAATGCAACAAATTAGTTGTATTTTCAAACAGAGAAATGAATTTTTAAGTAAAATGATGAATCTTCAACCAAAGTAAAAAGAATTTTCAACAAAGTTGCATTTGCAACCCGAAAATATGAATTCGCAAAAAAAAGATAATTTTCAATCAAACAGTTGCAGTTTTAACAAAAAAAGAGAAATTCTACCAGGAAAAAAGTTTTCAACCAACAAAGACGAATTTTCAACTGCAAAAGATAAATTTTCAACTAAAACATATCAACTTTCAACAATACATGGAAAAGTTACATTTTCAGGTCAAAAATTAATTGTAAATAAAAAAAAAGAACGTATTTTCGAAAAAATAGTTAAATTTTCAATTAAATACATAAACCGTCAAACAAAGAAATTAATCTTTAACAAAGTGATTCACCTTATATACAAGTAGATGAATTTTTAATTTTAAAAAATCAATATTCAACCAAAAATGGAATAGTTACATGTTCAGTTTAGGAAATTATTTTTTGAATACAAAAATAATTTTTCAACGAAGTAGATAAACTTTAAACCAATGAGATGAATTTTCAAAAAAATTATGAATCTTGAACTGCAATAGTTTAATTTTCAATTAAAAGAAAAATTAATTTGCAAACAAAAAGATTTTAAACAAGAATATGAATTCTCAACTAAAATGATAAAATTTCAACAATAATAAAAAAGATATTGTAATAAAGTGCTTCATCCTTCACCCAAAAAATTTAATTTGCAACCAAAACGACGAATTTTCAATGAAGAAGATTAATATTCTACCAAACAAAGAAGGTTTATTAGCCAAATTAACTTCGAAAACTGTGAATATTTTGGTAGAAACGATGTCGACAGGAATTGTAATTGTTTAGAAATAATTTTTTTAGCTCCGTAATTTTGTTTCATAATACAAAAAAATTTTGGAAAAGGACTTGGACCGATTATGACTATAGTTTATAGGTTTATAGGAAAATTTTAAATTTATAATGAAAAAAGTTTGACTATAAAAACCGATTTTTAAAATATTATTGAGTGCTAAAAAAATTAGATAAAAAAATTAAAATTAAAAAAAATGAAATATAACAAAAATCAGATAAATGCATTTAAAAATTATTTTTTTTTATATTATAGGTTTATAGATTATAGGTCCTTTGTGAAATTCTTTGCATACAATAAATGATGCGAATGTAAAAAAATAAATATATCTAAGTAAGAAGCTGAAATAATGAACGAGACGCATAACATTTTTATAGCAAGTCTGATAAATAATATTATTGATTCCGCGAAATATAATATGTTTCAAG